>CAJVQA010009497.1:0-12045 GCA_910591915.1 Cetraspora pellucida | reverse complement strand
TTTTTATTAAATATTTAATTGAGATTTTACATAAAGTACAATTCTGCTTTTAAAATATTATAGAAAAAATAGAAGCTTAGACAAATTTATCTGTAACCTAAATCAACTAAAGTGATCAAGGCTTATCTAGATTTGAGTATTAGTAATTATATATAAAGGATTAGTTTGATATTTAATCTATTGGATTTATCAAAAGTTTATTTTTGAACTAATAGAATTGAATAAAAGAGAGTGTAATGAAAGTAAGGCAGTATTTGAAAATGTATTATATTTAGAAGGTTGAGTTGTAGATCTTATAATACAATATAAAATTCAGATTTTGTAATAGATTTGTTGATTGAGATGAAGTAAAAACTTGATAATGAATATTATGATTACTTTTTTGAATAACAAAATTGTAATAATGTCAATAAGTTTGTTTGGTATTAGACCTGTTAGAGTTGAAAAAATTGAAGATAAATCTAATATACTATGAATAGTTATACTACTTAATAGCTTGATTTGGTTATGCAAATTGATTATAGTATTTGAGATAATATCAAGTGTTTTAGTATTTAAAGTATGTTGTAATGAAATGTTTATGAAGTTGTACAGTAATTGATTAAATAGACAAGTTATCAAGTAAAGATAAAAACTGATTTAATGATAATAATAACAGATAGGTAAGTATAGATAATATCATTTGTGTAAAATATGTAAAGTAAAAAAATTATCTAATAGAATTTTAATTCTAAAGAATTTAAAAATAAAGGACTGAAAATTGTATGAGAAGTTTGAAATTTTTTGATTGTTGTTGATATATAGCCAGATAGCTTGCTAATTAACTTAGTTAAAGATTTTATATTATTTTTGAAAATAGTTTTATATAATCTATAATGCATAAATATATATATAATATATTGTATAAATATTGTAACAAATAGGTAATTCTAAGAGAAGGTTTTAAAATTTAAAGTGTATACAGAATTTTTTTTATTTTTTTTTTAAAAAAGGTTTTTCCTCTAGTTCTTTATTTTGGTAATAGATAATTAAGTATATTAATACAAATTGATATATTAAACTAAGAAAGTAAAGATTAAGACTAATTTACTCTCAATCTATTCTTAGCTAGAATAGTTAAGAGATCTCTAGTCTATAGGTTTAATGAGAGGAGATATTTGGTTAAATTATATAAATTTATTAAGCTATATTGTATATTGTCTATTTATATAAGTTGTAAGTATAGTATCTATATTTTCAGAAGAGATTAATGAAAGTGAAGAGTAATATTGAAGATGTTGTCTACTTGGCTTCCATATATGTTTATATATCTTCTTTATGATTTGATAGTTTATATTTAAGAGCAAGTTTGGCTTCTTTTTTAAGAATCTCATATCGATTAAGTTGTTAGATATAATTCCTATTGAAATTTTTTGTTTTATGTAAATGTTGTGAATTTTTTGAGCTAAGTTAGATGCTATGAATGATTTGATCTTATTGTCTTCACAAATTTTGATAATTGCTTCTTTTATTATTTTTTTTAGTTCTACTTAGTTGTGAGAGCAATTAGCATGTGATAAATATTTTCTGATATATTAGGGCATTTTGCACAACATGGATTAGTATGAGATTGTAGATTTCTGTTGTATAAATTTAGATGAGTTGAAAGTTTTAATATTAAAATTTTGACTTTAAATGTTTTTAGTGAAGATTTTTTAGAATCAGTATTTTGACTTAATAGTTTGTTTTGAAAGTTCAGATATGCAAATGTAAGTTTTTAATTAATGTTTGAGAAACAGCTTGTAATATTTTTAATATATTTTTGATTGTTCTATATTGTAATTGCTTTGGCATATTGTAGAATTTTGGATATTTGATGAATTGTATATATAGTTGGTATATTTAGTATATATAGAGTAAATGTAGTATTAAGTACTTTGCTTGAAATTAAGTTTGTATGAAATTGGTATAATGCATTTTTTATGTTGATCTTTTTCTCTGTTCTGTTAATTTGAGTTTATAAGTTTTTTGTATTTACTATAGTATTTAGGAGATTAATTATATTGTTGAAGTAGGTTTTTCTGAGTTTTTGTCTTAGCTCAGATTGGGTTAAAAGTATTGTAATTTTGTTTTTAATTGTGTTGTTGTCTGTTAAAATTTGAATGCTTGTTTTTGCATTTATTACTGTAAATATTATTGCTAACATTATTAATATTGTATAGATTGGGAAAGGAAATGTTTGATTTATATAATGCCAAGTTTGCTCATCATAGTGAAATATAAGTTGAGTGAATAGTATATTATGTTTGCTTGTTTTTTTGTAATTTGACATTAATATAAGTTCTAATTTTTTTGGGAAAATGTTTGTTGTGAAGATTTTCTATAGTTTTTCTTGCTCTCTCATAAAGACTTGAATAAATCTATAGTTAGTACAATATTTTTTTGTTAATAGCTGTGGTTTTTGCTCTCATTTAATTTAGTTAATTTTTTGTTGAAAATATAAACACTTCAGATTTGCATGGATTTGTTTGTGACAATCAACTTGTATTTTGAAAATTTGCTGTATTAAAGTTGTAAAGTAACAATGAGTTGTTTTGAGTTTTGGATTTTTAAGTTCATATCCAAAGTATAGAATAAGTTGTTGTTTATTTAGTAAATAATTGTTGTAGTGCCTAATTCTAGCTAAATTGTTATTAATACTTGTTATTTTTGTAATTATTCATTGAGAATTAAGGTTGTTTATATTAATGAAGATATATGAATTAGAATATCTAAGTGTTGTAGATGGGTTTAATAAAGAGGTTATATTATTAGTAATTGTTTTAAATCATTTTAGTGGTTTTTCTCTAGATATTTTTTGTATATTGTAATAAAAGGCTCTTCAGTTTAGTATATTGCAATTTGCATAGTTGAGAAATTGTTCAATGCAAGTGATGTTATAAGAATTTAGTTTTTGTTTAATTGATTGAGATTGCTTTATATTTTAAAGAATTTGGTTAATAGTTATGCCTTTTGTTTGTTTGAGGATTGGCCATGGATTTGCTGAATGTTCTAGTTAAATTTTAAGTGTATAAAGTGTAAGTATCATCTGGGCTGTATTTGTTCTTGCCTTATTTATAGTTAGTACTGGTTGTTCTGTTAGAATAAATTTATTTGAATTGGTGTTATTTTGAATTTTTTGTAATCATATCTTTAAGCTTTGCTTATCAAAATCAGGTGAGTTAATACTTGTTGTTGTTGTTAAATATTGTATAATGTATTTAGTGCATATATGTTCAGATAATGGATTGTAGAATTTGGTATAGATCTAGCTAGTTTAGCTTTTTGTTTTACTATATTTGTATAGAGATTTGTAATTGTAAAATAGTTGTGTTTTGATAGATATATGCTTTGCATTTAGTATACTGCATGAGTTAGAATAACATTATTAATAATGTATATGGCTTGCTTCTCTGTTATTTTTGCTAATTTAATTTTGTTAAGATTAGAAGTAATGTCTTGGATTAAGAATTTCTTTGTAGGTTAAAATGTCAGGTTTTTGGTTAACTATGTGCCCAGGTGTCTAAAAATTGCTTTTGATTTAATGTTGTATATCACTTTTTCTTGAAATATTATTTTTACTTCAGGATCAGAGTTGTTGATAATAAGAGTTGATTTACTAGGGTTGACCTTGATGTTGGCATATAAAAAAAATGAGTTAACTGTCTTTAGTATATCTTGCAGTTCTTGTTTGTTTTTAGCTATTCATATTGTATCATTTATATATGCTACTACTAAGGTTGTATTAACAAGATAGAATGGTAGATATGTGTATTAAGACAGTATCCTTTGTATGTTGTATCTATGTGATAAATTAGTAGATCATAATAGATTCTCTATAAAAGTAAGAAAAAAGTTTTATTTTGGTCTATTCCATCTTGTACTATGTAGAGTTGTGTTAATCCAATGCTTATAATGACTGAATTTTGCCTATTGTTAAAAAAATAGTTTAGTATGTTGATTATAGAGATTGGTATATATATTTGCTAGAGTGCTTTAATTAAAAAAAGTATGTAAACTGTATCGTAAGCTTTAGACATATTTTGTGCCAAAATTCAATATTGGCTTTCTGTTATATTGACATATTCTATTATATAAGAACTAGTTTGTATTAGTTGAAGAGTTGAAGTAAAATGAAGTGCAGTATTGTTGTTTTCATTTAATATTAAGTGTTGAGTAAAGATTTTGTTGAGTCAAAGAGTAATTATCTTGGTAAAGATTTTTTTGGTATGTTCAATTAATGTAATTAGGTAGATATAGGTAAGGATATTGTTGTAATATTGTTTTTTTAAGATTGCTCATATGTTTGCATACCTCCAACTATTTAGTATTTTTTCTATTAAAAGATATGCATTAAAGATGTCTAATAATATTTGCTTTGCTACTTTGGATAAGTGTTGTAACATTTCATTTAAAATTCCAAAAAGTCTTATAGCTTTGTAAGTTGATAAGAAGGTTATAGTTTCTGTTAATTCTTAAAAGGTTATTGGTTGTAACAAGCTATTGTATATGTTAGAGTTAATGTGTAATAGAGATTGTAAAGCTAATAATCATTCATGCTCAAATTGAATATTTGTTGAGTTGCATTTGGTCTAGTTTTTGAAGTGTTTTCTTGTTACTTGTTTTATTTCTTCTGGGTTATTAATTATTTTGTCTGATGTTATAATCGTATTAAATAAAACCTGGTCTTGATTATATTTAAGTATGCTGTTTATCATTTATGATGTATTAGTCTCTATATTATTGTATCTTCTTTAAATGTAAAAATTGCTCTTTTCTTTTTGAGCATTTTGAATTTCAAGGCTTCATGCTTCCCATAAGATCTTTTGGAAATGTTTCAAAAATTACAAAAAGAAATAGTAGTTGGATATAATGTTTTGGGTTTAACAAGAATTAATGATCTGGTCTGTATAGAAGGATATTCATTATAGTAAATTATTAGTATTTTGTATAACAGAATTTATTAAGGTTGGTGGTCTTAAATGTCTAATATCATTTAGACATTTGTTTGTTAGTTTAAGAGTCAGATGTAATTTGGTTGCTTTGAGAAAGTAGACATAATATGTTTTAGGAGCTGTATAAGTTTTTGGTATGATTTGGTTTGCAACTTTCTTAATCAAGTTTAACTATTTGTTTTAAAGTTTGTTTAGTTGTTATATTGTTATAATGTTTTGTATTGAAGGTATTGGTTTGAATTCTAATTCAAATGCATTGGCAAACTCTTCCTATTTGTCTGTTAACATTTGATGATATAGATATATTTTTCTTTTTTTCTTTTTTGATCATAGTAGTTTTAGCTAAAAATTTGTTTTCCATATAGTAACAATTATTTTATAATCACTGTTTGTAATATTCACTAGATCAGTAATTTTGGATGAGCTAAAATCTAGTAAAATCTCAAAGTTGATCCATATGTTATCTATTTGGCTTTGGTTTGACTCTTTTTGTCATATAGATTCAGTTATTGTATAAAATTCTATTAGACTAGTAAATGATAGTAATTGAAGAGTAATAAAGAGATTTGATGTTTATTTAAGATAGTTATGATTATCATTAAAGTTACCTATTGTAATTGTATGCCAGTTATGGCTTCTTGCTTGGAATAACCAATTGTTGACTATGTTTTGTGTAGTTTTAAGTTGTTTTAGATAATTTGATGAAAGATATACTAAGATAAGATAAAGCTTATTATTTAAGAAAGGTGAAAGTCAATACTTATTGCTGTGCCTGCTACTGTTTGTATATTAAATATATAAGATTAAAGTTTATAATGAAGTATAATCACAATTCCTATGCTAGCTTCATGTTGAGAATTGTCTTTTGGTTCAAAGTTGAATATGTAGATTTTGTAGAGTGAATTGGTGAGTGTTAAGACAAAAGAGTTTTTGAGTTTGGTTTTCATGATTGAGACAATATGATAATTGTTTTTGGCACAATGTTCTAACTAGATCTGTAGTTTTAGTAGTTTATTAAGTCTCTGTATATTGTAGGTTACAATATTAAAATGATTTTTAATATCTATAAAGCTTTTATTAGAAAAAGTTTGTAATGTATTAATAGAATTATTGTTTAGTTAAAAGAGTGATGTGTTTTGTTTTTGAGATATTGAGATTGAGTTATTATGTTTTTTTGTTGTTGTCATTTATTTTGCATATGAACAAAATATTCCTTAGTTAGGTTTTGAAAGAGGTAAAAATGCAAGAAGAAATTCGGAAATTTCTTTTATTGTATAGTGTTTTCTTAAGGTTTTTAGTGTTTCAGTTATTTTGTTTTATTGAGTAATAGGTAGGTCTAGATTTGTTATTTTTATATCCTTTGTATTCAGTTTTTCTTAAATTTTCTCAATTAAGTCTGGAATTTCAGGTTTTTAATTTAATAATATATTAGATCTAACATTTTATGAATATGCACTATTAGTTATTTGGATTTAGCTTTCAGGTATTTTTTAAAAGTAATATGTTTGTCTCAGCATTTGTGCTGTTTCTGTAAGTCTTTTAGATGTATCAATTGATAGGGTTAGATTGTAGTCTGTAATTTTAGTTGGGTTTGTAGGTAGTCTAAGTTTGTCTGTTAGATTTGCTATTATAATTGTTTTTGGAAAAAGTATAGTAAGCTTATATGTATTTTGATTTTATTTATGAAGTTTTTTGCTATTATATCATCAGTAATCAGAAAGAAGTAAATATTTGTAGTTTTGATTTTGGAGGAATCTTTTGAAAGATTTGGTTTCAATTTAAAATAGCTATTTGGTATGACTTGAAAGATGTAATGCTCTTTTAACCATGCTGTTATATCTTTCATATCTATTAAAAGGTCTGTTCTATTGATTGAGAAGTGTTATCTAAGTTGTAAGTCTTTTATGTCTTGATATGTCTATAGTAAAAAGAGTTTTATAGGAATAAGTAATGGTAATTTAAAATAGTAGCTAGGTATTTTTTTATAATCATAATGGTTTTAAAGTCATTTTTTTATAGTAAGCTAATCTTGTAAGTTCTCTTCTTTGTGTAATTGGAAATAGATTCTTTATTGCTTCATCTAAGTCTTTTGGGTTTGCTAGTAAAGATGAAAGTTTGTGAAATAGGTTTTTGGAAGTTATTCAAAGAAGTAAATTTTGTGTAAAGCTGTGACAATTGCTCTTGTCTGTGATTTATGTTTAATTAATAAAATAAAAGAAAAAATATTTTGTATTTCTTCTGAAATAAGTTCAGGTAATTCAGGTAGTTTTGCTAAGTATAATATTAGGACATTATTCAATGCTTTTTAAATTGCCTCTGTATTTATTGCAGTTTTATTTTTTGTAAAATTTTTGTAGTATTTTAGGACTTTTGCTATATGTTTGGAAGGTCAAGTTTTAAAATTCAAGTTTGTTATATAGTTTATAATTAACTTCTGTCTTAATTTCATATGAATTAGATTTTGTATATCTCTATTAGTAATGGTTATTACATTTGTAGTTTTGTAATTTTTTAGTGCATTTGTAAACATTTAGTTGTATTTAGTTTGATGTAATGACATGAATTTTTTGACATGTATAAAAGTTGTAAAGAAGGTTAGATTAGTATGCCTAAAATTTGCTTTAGTTGCAGAAGGGATTAGTCTTTGAGTTGGCTTTATTGGTAGTTTATATATGATAAATGCTTGCATTTTTTCTTTGGATTTATATGCTTCAGTTACACTATCATATGATCATTCTTTGTAGTTAAATAGTATAATGACTTTGGCCTTTAGGTTGTCATTTTACTTGTTGGGTTTATGTTTCTGTATAGTCAGTTTTCATTTCTGTCATATTACTTACACTTGCATCTTTTTGAACCATTTAACTATATATGGGTTTGTTGCTTGTGTTTAGTGTTATAAGATTGTTTGTTTATTCTATTTCTGGTTGTTTTGTTCTAGTTTTATAGCTTAGTTTCTATTTGCTATTGCTTCATAAAGGTTTTGCATTTCAATTAGTGTAGGTTCTATGTTGTATTAGTTACTTATTTCTATATCTGATGTTTGATTCTATAGCATAATTGTTTAATTTTCTTTTATAGCTATATGAGCTTGTGTATTGTGTATAATAATTACTATGTTATTATTATTTTTTTTCCTATGATGTTTGTTGTATTATTGCTATTGCTGGTTTGTATTGTATTATTGTTATACTGGTTTGCTAGAAATGATGACATTGTTTGTTTTGTAGAGAGTATGCTATATTACTCACTTTTATTGCTAGCTGAGATTTAAGAAGGAACAGTATGTTTTTTTTTTATTGTAGACATCTTTGTAAGTAGTATTTAGATTGGTATAATGTTGTTGCTGTCTAGTAGGGTATTTGTGATTGCTGCTCATCATGCCTAATGTTTTTACTTTGTAACTTTGCATTACTGAAGGCCTTAATAGTTTTAATTTGTCTTCTTAGTTGAAAGTATTGAATTTTTTCTTTTTACTTTTGCTTTGTATAGTTAAAGTAGTTGTATCTTTGCTTTATATCTTGTATAAGTAGTTTTTTTGCCTAGAGTAGGCTTTTTTATTTAGGTTTTTTTTATTGTATTCATTATTTTTTTATTTTTTTTATTTTTTTGCTTTTATCAATTTTTACATTTTAAGATCTGCAAGAGAGAGTTTTTATTTAGTATATACAGAATTATAAATATTATAAAACATAAAGATTAAATATGATAAATTGTAATAATTGCATGCAAGTTGGTCTATAAGGTTATTGTACTGATCATTCTGATAAGCAATAACTTTGTAAAAAATAATATGGATATTGTATGATTTGACAAAGTTAATAAGTATATTTTATAATAAAAAATATAATGTATGCATATAAAATAGAGTATAAGTTAAGTTTGAAAGACTGTAATATTTAGTGATTACAAATTGTAAGTTATATATATGTGTATAATATAGTTTCTCAGAGCAGTAATAAGAACTAATAGAAAATATAATAATACAACTCTTTTTACTAATCACCAAAACATAAATTTTATAAAAAAAAAAAAGAGTTTTATATAAAAACTAGTGTTAAAATTATTTTTAAAAACTTAGAAAAAAAGAAAGAGCATCTAAAACAGACTTAGTAGATGCAACAACAAAGAAAAACAAAAATATAGCAAGTAGAAGTAGACAGACTTGATGAAATGAAAACTAAAAAAAAAATTTTTTGAAAAAATAGTATTGATCTTGAACTGCAAATTATTTTGAAGCATATAAGCATGTAAGAAAACAAATAAACAAATATATACAAAAATAGACAAGATAAACATGTAAGTATTACAAGATACATGTAATAAAAAGAATCTGTGAATAGTTATACAAACACAGCCAATTGTCAATGCAAATAAAATCAGAGAAGTCTATAATACTAAAATTGGTAAGTGAAAGGACAGAGACAAGTTACAAAGTCCTAATTCATAGTTACAAACTTCACTATGTGAGTTTAAATGATTTCCAAATTGATCAATTTTTAATGTAATTTTAGTGATTTTTCCTAAAAGTATGATCATACTTCTTTTTACAGAATTGTATGCTGACTAGCCTGGCATATATGTTCTGATTGTCAGGTAATCTAAGTCCAAAAACCAAAACAATTTACAATATTGATTAATATTTTTTAAATGATGAGGATTCTTGTCAGGTCTACTATTCACAATAATAACCTATAGAGGTTTAATCTCTCTGCTGCTGCTTCTGCTATTACCATTGCTGCTGCTTCTACTATTGCTGCTGTTGCTGCTGCCACTGCTGCTATTACTGTTGCTGCTACTATTACCATTGCTGCTGTTGCTGCTATTACTACTATTACTGTTGCTGCTGCTGTTGCTTTTGCTACTATTGCTGTTATTGCTGCTGCTGTTGCTTCTGCTGCTATTGCTGTTATTGCTGCTGCTACTGCTTTTGTTATTGTTGTTGCTGCTGCTGCCACTGCTATTGCTGCTATTATTGCTATTATTGCTGTTGCTACTATTACTGCTGCTATTGCTGCTACTGCCATTGTCACTGCTGCTACTGTACTTAAAAATTGAAAAAAGATTTTTATTACTAACTAGAGATATAATATCTGTTATATGTGAGGCAGATGATGAACTAATATGCCATTAAGCTCTAATAAAGATTGCCAACTGTTTATGTTATAATGATTCATTTGATTTTTTAGAATTTATCATTAAATAGACAGTGGTATTAGTTTTTGTGATATGCCAATAGGAAAATCATGGTCTAAAACAGATACTGGTTTATTAATAGATTGCATAGTCTAAAAGTATTTTTCTACTGCTAGAATGCTAACTAGAACTTTCGCTTTATCATTTTGTAAGAGCACTATAGCAAAGTTAGCAAAAGTCAAAGCAAACTATTTTGTGTTTCTCATAAATGCAAGACAGTAATGCTCATCCATATGATTCTTCTTTTCATCTCTTAAAACACTGGCAATTTCAACAAAAGCAGAATAATAATGGGTTCTAAAAGTCAAGCTACAGTTTGAATAAGGTAAAATGTAGTTTTTTATACTAGTACAGAACATATATATGTTGTAGTTGTCTTTTAAAGTATCTCAAAGATGCTGTACAGTTTTAACCTTAATAATTTTGTGTCTTCTTTGTGCATCAGCTTTTCTGAATTCTATACAATTGTAGATTTGATCATAAAGATTTTGATATTGAAAAAGAAGAAGCAAGTGTCCAGAAAAGTCATATCTTACAACAATACTTTCTTTATTAAGTGCTCTTGATTTTTTTTCTTGAGATTTTTGCTAATTAGATGCATGTTTTTTGAGTTTTTTAAGCTGTTCTTGTTTTTTAGTAATATTCTTTTAAATTTCAGTTATTTGAAAGCTAAGGTTTCTAGAATGCTAAAAGTTGGTTGCTATTGTGGTTATTGTTCTTAATTTTGTTAATTCTGCTTTTAATTTTTTTTTTTTTTTTTGAATATTCCTGTTGTCATTACAACTAGGAGCATAGGTGGCACTCTTTTATTAAGATATTATGAGTGACTTAGTTACTTTTAAGATATTTATATATTAGTTTAAAAGATTTAGATCTAGTACTAAAGGGGTTGTTTTTTAGAATTCGTATTTCTTTTGAGATACGATTTCTAATAAAAAAGTTTAGGAAATTAAGAGGTATATCTAAGTTTTCCCATTTTACCGAAGTGTAGTGACATCATATTACATAAATTGTGTTAATATGTAACTAGGTCAAAGCTGCTAAAGCCTGAAGACAAGTATTGTTAGAAGCTTGAAAAATATTTTCAAGTGAGGATGGTATTGGTATCTCCTCATTAACATTGAGAAAACTATATGTTTTCTTTTAGATAATTATACTACGAGGGCATTCTAATGCAAAATGTTTTATAGTTTGTACTACATTTGAACACCAAGTGCAATTTTCTGTTTCTGTTGCTCCAATGTGTTTTAAATGATAGCCTAGTAGGAATGCTCTGTGAAAAAGACACCAAAAGATATCATTTTTCTTGTTACAAACAGACTTTAAAGAGAGCCATATGGGCTGAGGCGTCTGCGATGGTGTTTGTGTTATAGCCAATAGAAGAGAAGATTCTTTTAAGAGCTTCAGACTTCTTTTGACTGAGAGTTCGTCTTCTTTAATTTCTTCAATTGTAATTTCATATCTATTCCAAGGCCAGTTAGAAGTATGTAGAACCTTTTCTTTGATTCTTGTCCAGGCCTTTAAATAGGGTTTCCATTCTGAAGGCTAGGCTTTTGCACTTGTATTGCCAGAATTCAATGCCTGTATAGAAGAAAGGCCTCTTCTGTCCCTGAGTATTGACTGAATCTTATTTCTTTTATACATTGCCCACATGGCATTAGATGTAAGAAGTCTCATCCAAACTGTTATTAAGCAACCATCTAGCATGTCTTTAATAACTGGAGCTTGAAGACCTGCTAACTTTGTCGATTGCTGAAAGATCGAATATCTGGGCAGCATCCGAGATGTACCCTTAATCCAAAGGGTTATAATTCTGTTAATTTCTGCTATTTGCTTTCTGTTTGGAGGTAGCAGATATGCTGAATACCAAACTTTA
>CAJVQA010009496.1:0-12046 GCA_910591915.1 Cetraspora pellucida | reverse complement strand
GCTATTCTAAGTTCAATACTTCAAAGGTATGTATTTTTCAAATGTACACTTAAGAATTGAACCATTTATCACTTTACCAACCTACTTACTGTTATCGAATGCTTGATTCTCTTATTTTTACATTTACGTTTAATTGCAAATTACCATACAGCGTAGACTAAAAGACCCCTTTTATAATACTCCTCATGATTTTCAAAGGCCTAGAATATAAAGTGCCCCAGATACTAAGGACAGATTAATTGCACTTGTAAATGTAATATACCCAGTTACTTAACAAATCAATTATGAAATTTTCTAACTAAAATATGATGAGATTAATATAATATTAGTGTTGTTAGGCGAAACTATTTTTGGTAAATGGCGAAAGTCGAAACTAAACCCGATGAAAGTTGAAACTGGTGAAACTCCAGTGAAACATCGAAACTCTGGTGAAACATTGAAACTCTGGCGAAACTTCCAGTAAAGCCAAAACCATTGGAGAAAGTTAAACACAGTGAGGATCAAATCCTCTAAGATTTTGGAAAGACTGTGCCATGTTGGTGAATTAAAATATTTTGTTTGTGGATATTCTTTGATGAAAGACGAAACTTCCAATAAAAGGTGAAACCCATAGTGAAAGGCGAAACTCCAGCGAAAGGCAATCTTCTGGTGAATCGTTTCTTATAGGTTACTCAGCATGCCATCTTAGAGGAATTTGTGTATCACTGTTCGCTTATTTTTATATTAATTTTTTATTATATAGATAGTTGTTTGTGCAAATGTACTTTTTTATAAAATATAATTGATTAATGCTTTAAAGTGATGTATGATATATTTAAGAATTTATTCAAATTGTATATAAAATTTTATCAATATCACTAACTATTACAATTGCAAAAACGATTATAATATATGAAGATCTAAAAAATCCGCTTATAAAGATGTTTAACATTTTCTCAAATGGTCATTTAGCTAGCAAAATGTTTGTGTAACCCACAATTTGTGTAACATTGTCTTGAAGGTCATTTTGCTAGCAAAAATTTTGTATAACAAAATCTATTTTTAGATGATCTTCAATGTGTGTAACAAAATTTTTGTTATGTTTGTTTACTCAAAATTAGGTGATTAGTCTCAGAGAGTCATTTTGCTAGCAAAACCCTATTTAATTCATTTAGATAAAATAAATCAAATAATAATAAAATTATTTATTTTTAATTTTTGTAATTGATTATACATTATAATACTTTCTTTTATCTTATATATATAAAAATAAAAAATGAATCATTTTTTATTACTTCTTTTATTAATTTTCTTATCTTTTATAAATTTATTATTTTATTTATTATTATTTTTTTTTTATTATATAATATCAAGAAAGAAAATAATAATACATGAATATACCAATTAGATATAATGTATAACTAAAGAATTATTCTTAAACTATACTATTGTTGCTATGTATATTTAACTACATCTATTGTGATATTATTCTCTTATTTTCTGTTATTAAGTTAAGTTAACTATTATTAATATTTAACTACAGAAGGGGTAGAGAACCCCTTAGGATTGTTGGTTTAATAAAAGCAAGTATGTATAGTAAAGTTTTGAGAGAGAAGTTTAATAATAAAAGAATCTATATTAGTATCCCAGGTAAAGGTAGTATTATTATAGTTTGTTGGTTTTGAAATAAGTAAGTAGATGTTGTTTTTCCTTTTTGTTAAAGCAGTAATTTCTTAAGCTGATTTCTACTCATGTTGTTTAATATTTTGTGTTTGTCAAATCATAGAATTAAATCATATGAGTAATGAGTTTGATACTGTGATAAAAAAGTTATTAGTTGATTTTTTTAGAATAGGTTGTAGTTGTTTGTAATGATCTAGGGTTAGTATACTCTGAATGAATAATAGTAGTAAGCTATTTGTATTGAGGTTTAAAGAGAAGTTATTTAGAATTTGCATTATTGTATGTAGTATCTTTTTGATAAGTTTAGAGAGTTTAAGGTATTTGTTATTTTGTTAATAAGAATAATGTCTAAATTGTATAAATAAAGAGAACATTTCAGTAAGTGTTTAGTATTTTTATATTGGTTACAAAATGAGCAGTTTGAAGTTAGATAGAGAGTAGGATAGTGAATATTTAAATTAGACATTGTTGGTAAGTTGTTGAGTAGTATTTTGTTCCTAAGTAAATATAAATTTAAATTGGAGTTTTGAGAGTTAATAATCTCAGTTAGTAGTTAGATGTTTATAGTAGAAAGGTTCCTTAATAGTTTAAGTTGGGGAAGTTTATTGAATGTTTGAATTGATAATAAGTTTTTACAAAAATTATATAATTTGTATATTATTGGAATTTGATTCCAAATAAAGAATAAAGGAAGGTGAAAGTAGTCTAGATTAAGTTCAAGCTTAGTTTTGTTGGCTCCATATTTAGCTAATGTATCAGCTATGTTATATAGTGTATTATTTGAATATGATTTGATTTTGTGTATAATGTAGTTGATGTTTTTGTGTTTAGTTAAGAAGTTTAGAATGTGGATAATATTCCAATTATTTCATTTGGTTTGTGAGTTGTGACTGTAGGGTATTGAGTATATAAGAGTTTGGATAGCAGATAAACTATTGAGATGAATATGAATTTGGTATTTAGAAGATAAAATGAGAAATAGGGAAATAAGAGCTGCAAGTTCTGCTCTTGTGGAGTTTGGTGCATAGGATATAGATGTATTAAATTTAATTTGTGTATCATTTTTAAATATCCAAATGATACCAGTATAAATATTATATGTTTGAGAGTTTATTATTAAGGCATCAGTATAGAAATGAAGGTTGTTTGGATTAATTTTTAGTATTTTTTTGTGCAGGTCTATAAGTTGATTTTGGTATGTTGAATTAAGTATTGTATTTTGGATTAGAAAAATTTTCAAGAAGGGTAGTGAGAGTGTAAAAAGAGTTTGTAGAGCTGGTTTGTATAATTTTGCATGTATGTTTTGAAGTGCTTGGATTTCTTGGATATTGATATTAAGTTTGAAATAGTGTTTTCTTTTTTGTATTTTGTATTCGAGATTGAAAGTTTGTTTGTAATTTAGTTGAAAATTTGTAGATGTTGAAGAAATATAAATTGTGTTATGTGTTGTTGTAGTAATTTGATATTTTTGAAAAATTATTTGGAAATTAAGTATGTTTATTATTTTGCCAATATGCCAGTTTTCAGATAAGATATAAAGTGTCTATATGTTTTTGGACTATTGTATTGAGGTGTAATTAGATTTTTTTTTTTATATATATATAATATCAAGTAGAAAAAATAGTAATATATGGATATATCAATTGAATATAAATGTATAAATAAAATATTTCTAAACTACACTATTGTTGCTATATATATAATGACATCTAGCATGATATTAATCTTTAATTTTCTGTGTTAGTTAAATCTACTATTGTAATTATTAACTATAGAAGAAGGTAAAAGGAATCTTTAGATTATTTTAATTAGTAAAAGCAAGTATATATAGTAAAGTTTTGAGAAAGAGTTTTAAGAATAAATTGGTCTATATTGATATTGAATGTAAATATGTTGTTATTGGAGTTAGAAGGTTATATAATATGTAATCAGACATTGTTTTTTCTTTTAGTAAGAGTAGTAATTCCTCATGCTGATTCCCATTCATGTTTGGTATTATGAGTTTGCCAGATAGTAAGATTGAACCAGTTAAGTAGAGAGTTAGATAAAGAGATAAGAAAGTTGTTAATTAGTTTTTTTAGAATTTGTTGAAGTTGTTTATATTGGTCAAGTGTTATTGTGCCTTGAATAAATAAAAGTATTGTGTTATATATAGTAAAGTTTGAAGAAAGATTTTATAAATTAAAGATTTGAGTTTTAGTATATGGTGAAACTTCTGAGAAGTTTAAAGAGTTTAAGATATTTGTAGTTTTGTTAATAAGAATGTTTTGTGGATTGTAAGTATGAAGTGAGCATTGGAGTAAATGTTCAATGTTTTCATATTGATTACAATAGGAACAATTTGGAGTTAAGTAGAGTAGAGGATAGCGAATGTTTAAATTTGATATTGTTGACAGATTATTAAAAAGAATTTTATTTCTAATTAAATAAAGTTTCAAATTAGAATTTTGTGAGTTAATGATTTCAGTAAATAGTAGAATGTTTATAGTAGGAAGATTTCATAATGATTTAAGTTAAAGAAATTTGTTAAATGTTTTGAATAGAAAAGAGGTTTTTGCAGAATTTATGAAGTTTGAATGTAATTGGTATTTCTTTCAAGTAAAAAAAGTAGAGTTTGTAATGGTAATCCGAGCGAAAATAATACAACATTTTTCCAAATAATTATCCCACGAATCCTGAAATTTTAATTTCGATAATAAACTATATGTGCTATATAATAATGTAATAACCCGTTGTGATTTCAATAATACTTGTAAGTATAAAAACGATTTAATTAATTTAGAATCTCCTAATTAAATCAATATTATAATTGTTGTGTACATATAATAAAATCGACCCCAAAATAAAGTTTTATATATAAATTCCGAATCTGTTTAAAATCGGTTTTCTTACAACATACGTATAATATCCATATACTATTTTTGCTAATAATCATATTATTTTTTTAAAAATATTAAAGGTGATAGTAATCATATTATTATATACCATAAATACTGATTTATTTAATATACTAACCTATTACATGTTTACTAAATACAATACTGACACTCTTCACGTCTTCCGTTCCTGGTTTTGCATGACAACGTTGCGCAGCTATCTTATTAAGTATTATAAATGTTTTTGTTATCTGATTTGTTGTTAGAGCATTATATCTTTGAAAATTGATTTTTCAGATAAAAAATTATTCAAATTTTATTAAGCTAAGATATAATAAAAATTGACAACACTTAAATAAGAAAATTTTAAAATTAGTCAGAAAATACCAAAAGGTGGTTTTCTTAGTAAATGACCCATTTAGTTTTGCCACTGTCGTTATTCCGAGCTTTAACGTATGATTTTCATACAAATATGAAAATTGACATGATTTTCAAAATTACATTTTTGATGCAGTTTTATAAGTCAACTAATAATTTTAATCAAAAACATAACTATTGATACGTACGCTCTGGACAATGATGATTTTCATAACAGATTTTTCTCGCTTTATAATGTCAAATTATCGAAATGCAGTACATCCGGAAGAAATTGTTAGTTTATCAGATGAAACTACCCAAATAATTGACAACATTAACATTAACAATATTAACAATATTAATTTAAAAGATAATAATACTTTCAGTGAAATCGTTAAATAATTATATGATAGTTACAACGAAAAAAGTTTAACATGCGACAATTTGAATTTAATTATGGATTCATTGAATCAAATTTAATAAATAGAAAACAAAATCCTGACAATATTATCAGATGGTGCTTGAACAATCAAAACAATTCTATAGCACAAAGTGTTCTTGCAAGGTGTTATCGTTTTGGTAAATGGGTAAAAATAAATGAGCATAAGGCATTTATTCATTACCAACAGTCTGCCGATATGGAATGTATTGAAGGAATACTTGGTGTTGGTGTTTGTTATAGAGAAGGAATCGGTGTTAATAAGGATAAAAATAAAGAATTTATTCATTATCGGAAAACCGCTGATATGGTCATTTTATTGGAATATATAATGTAGGATATTGTTATGATAATGGAATTGGAGTTGAAAGAGATTATGATAAAGCATTTATCCATTATCAAAAATCTGCTAACATGGGTTATGTTCTTGGGATATATAATATTGGATATTGCTATTATAATGGAGTTGGAGTTGAAATGGATAAACATAAGGCATTTTATCCATTTTCAAAAATCTGCTGACATGGTTTATGTTAATGGAATATATGATGTTGGATATTATTATAGCAATGGATTTGTGTTAAAAGAGATAAATATAAGCCATTTATTTATTTTCAAAAATGTCTAATATGGGTGATGCTGACGCAATACAAGCTGTCGGTCGTTATTACCTTAATGGAATTGAAGTTAAACAAGATGAATATACGGCATTTATTTATTATAAAAAAATTGGCCGAAATGTAACAAACTTGCTTATCTTATAAATTTGTAATTTTGTTACTAGTTAATTTTATTCATAAAAAATAAAGGAAACTGATATTCTCACACCTCATTTAGGTTTAAATATTTTACATAATTGTATAATAAAATTAAACCGCCGAGTTTACAGAATCTTCCTAGCGTAACCAATCAAATGTCAGGATTAGATAGAAATCTTTCGGATTTAATTATATCGTTATTGCAATTATTACAAAATCTTGGAGCATTTTATACTTTATAATAACAAAATGCAGCTTGATTTTGGTTGCGTAAGATTATTATTAAAGTGCTAATATTAAGTAATAAATACTTTTTTAGCTCAAGTTAATGTTAATCATTAAAATGCTAAAATAGTTAATTTTATTAGGGTGCGGCAACATTAAAATAGGGTTGGAAATATCAGTTTCCAAAATAAATATTAAAATTCTATTACATACTACTGTTGATAAAATTTTAAATCTGATAAAAATTAATCTACCAAGCATAAACTATCAAGTACATCTCTGCTATATGAATTTAATAATTTGTAATGTTCTCAAATCGAATAACCTCTCAATAATGATATAAATTTTGCTCACCTCGATTTTTGCGATGTTTAGCAGTTGTTTATAGCATTTCAAATTTAAAAACCTTTCAATACTTGTCCACAATGAATACCGATTTTGGGAGATTCAACAGTAATATATATGCAAGATTCAATATATCTAGACATTTTAAATGTACGTTAAAAAATCAATTGGAATTTTGGTTAAAAAAAAATTTTTTGAGCAGTCTAAATAAAATGATTTGATAACAGAAATATTACCTATCTTCGCTCATAGTCCACGAAATCTTGTGGTAGCAAATGTTTCTCTTGGTTCATACATAAAGTATGAGAATAGTGATGAATGATCATTCATTCGTTCAAATTATACAGGTAATGGCGAATAGAGATTATTCGACGGATTTGGTGCAATCCTTCAATCCGGTTACCTAATGAACGATTTTCATGTTTTTGTTACACCAAAATACAAATAAACATGTTTTCAAAATTACATTTTTATACGAAATTATAATTTAACCAATAATTTTAATCAAAAACGTAACTATTGATGCTTCAAAAATTAACTTTCGTATCACCTTGGCTAAGCAATAAATGTATCTCCACTACGATCCAGACAACAATGCTTTTCATATCAGATTTCTTGGTTTAATATGTCAAATTATCTAACTGCAGAATATCCAGAGAAGATTGTTAGTTTATTAAATGAAACTGACCAAATGATTGCCGGTATTGACCAATTAAATCTAAAAGATAATGACTCTCTAAATGAAATTGTTAAAGAATTATATGATAGTTACAATGAACAAAATCTAACATGCAGTAATTTGAACTTAATCATGGACTCACTAGATCAAATTCTAGCAAATAGAAAACAGAATCCCGATAAGATTATCAAATGGTGCTTGAATAATCAAAACAATCCTATGGCTAACATTGTTCTTGCAAGGTGTTATCGTTTTGGTAAATGGATAGAAAAAAATGAGTATAAGGCATTTATTCATTATCAGAAGTCTGCTGACATGGGATGTATTGAAGGAATACTTGGTGTTGGTGTCTGTTATAGAGAAGGAATGGGTGTTAATAAGGATGCAAATAAGGAATTTATTCATTATCAAAAAGCCGCTGATATGGGTCATTTTATTGGAAAATTTAATGTTGGATGTTGCTATGGTATCGGAGATGGTGTTGAAAAGGATAAGCATAAGGCATTTATTTATTATCAAAAATCTGCTAACATGGGTTTTGTTCTTGGAATATATGCTGTTGGAAATTGTTATTATGATGGATTTGGTGTTAAAATGGATAAACATAAAGCGTTTATTTGTTATCAAAAATGTGCTAATATGAATGATGCTGACGCAATAGAAGCTGTTGGTCATTGTTATCTTAACGGAATTGGAGTTAAACAAGATGAATATAAGGCTTTTATTTATTATAAAAAATTGGCTGAAATGTGACAATGGCTTGTTTTGTAATTATAGCTAATATATATTTTGTAATTATTTATAGTTTATGATAATAGTTAATTTTGATATAAAAAATAAAAGATTTATATTTGTGATTATAGTTAATTTTGATATAAAAAATAAGATTTATATTCTGTTATTATAGTTAATTTTGATATTGACGTGGGTAGATACAGCGAGTCAGTCGCTTGACTGAAAATCTTCGCATAACGTTATTAATCAAGTGGATTTCCTTTATTCAAGACGTGTGATTTGATTTGGTGGGTAAGGTATTTATTATTATTTTATATATATATATATTATTTTATTTATTGAAGTTTTATTGTTTTTAGGGACTTTTTGAATCTTTCGGCTTACTGTTATTTTTTTTAGATGTTATAAAAATAATTTTTTTATTAATTTTATTGTCTTTTTATATTTACATTTATACTATTATATATCTCAATTACAGGTTCAATCTACAGATGATTTCACTGTTATTTTTTACTTTCACATTCTTATAATAAGGTTTTACTTTCAGTTTATTATTTTTGTTATTATTTATGTTTTATCATTTTATTAGTATTTTTCATTTGAAGTAATGGAAAGAAAGAAGAATATTCTCAATATCCAAAAAACCTATATTTGATGGCAACCTTACTAATACTAACCTATTAGTCTTCTTGAATACATTAAAAAACTTTATACAAAACTCTTTACTAATAGACTTAATAGTATCTTTACCCAACATCCTATCCTATCTCTATACAATTATATTGTCCTTCCTGGTAATAGTACATCAATTCCAATCCATATCTTAAACAATACTATAGAAGATATTTTTTGCAACTCTAAACAATTCTGGCTACTATCATAAGACATGAATAAGGCTTATGATTCTGTTAACTCTAATCTTTTTGAAAAATCTCTATTATGACTATAAATGTCCCAATACCTTATTAAAATTCTAACTGATCTTCTTATTGATCATCATAATCATGTTATAATTAACCTGAAACTTACAAACTCTTATACAATTAAAAATACTATTGATCAAGAAGAGACAATTACATTATTCTTTTAGAAAATTTACTATGACCCTCTTATTAGTAAAATTATCAACTATTTTCATGAATATACCTTACATATCTTATAGAAAACTAATCTCTCTTCATCCTAATTACAAAACTTACAAATCTCTATATCTGTACTGATATAGATTGATGATATCCTCTGGATAGCACAGTCTAAAAATGAACTTGAATCAATTACCAAAATAACATCATCCTTCTATCACATGGCAGATATACAAATTAATTTTACCAAATCTATCCTGGTTTCTAATATATCATCTACTGTTGAACTTTCCTTCTTTAATTCATTAATTAAAACTATTCCAGCTAACTAATCATTCAAATTCTTGGACTACTGGTTCACATTTAATAGATCTATATTCAAACAAGATCAACTAATTTAAATTAAAACAACCTAACTAATCAATATTATCAGTTCTAAAAAAATTACTGAAAAACAAATAGCATATATCATTAATACAGTAATCATATCGACTATTGAATATAGACTACACAATACTATCCTCTCATACTCTATATGCAATAGCATATTAGCCAAATACCTTATTATAGCTAAATATAAATCTAACTTATCCAGATCCTTTCAAAATAGCTCTATGCTCAATTTATATTTATATAATATCTGTAATATTTGGAATATCCAACTGCAACATCATATTACTAATTTTCAATAACAGATTAATGATTCTAATATTCTTGATATAATAACTAAAATTAGACTACAACAACTTCAAAATAATCTCTGATCTACTACTAATATTCTTCAACATAACTAATCTATTATTGATGGATACAACAAATTCATTCTTAATTTTAAAATTATTCAGTTATTTTAATATCTCAATATTACAATCTCTGCTTATCATAATATATTATGGCCAAATACTATACACAATGTATGCTAATCAATTGAACCTATACTTATATAACATCCAAAATACATTATCTTTAAAAAACAATTAAAAAAACTTAATATCTTTTATTTAGAACAACTATATATTGCTGATAACAATACATTACTTAAATAACAACATCTTTCACCAAGACTACATTAACTAATAAAAGAAAAACAACTATTATGATTTATTTTTCTTGAAAACAAAAACATATTAGATAAATATTACAAAACTATTTTATCTTATTTTCAATTATCTGGTACTAATTCTTTTATATATAATACATATCCTATTACCAAAAAACAAAAACTTTGGCTTCTTACTTATCATTCTAATAATGAAGAAATTATTATTGACAAAATCTGCAAATATATTCCTATCTCTAATTTATTCTCAATTACATATTAGAAATCTAATATTAATTTAGATTATGATCAATATTACTCACTCCCACTTATCGAATGCAAATTATGTACAGAATGCTATCTTAATTCAAATAGAATTAACCAAATATGTATTATTAACATATTAGCAATTATTTTTGTAATATTTCTAGTTAAAAAAATCTCCAAAAATCTTAAACTCAATACCAATTATATTGATCTTATATACTCAACAACTATTAAACATCCTTTATACATACCTTCTATATCTCCCAATATCATCATACACAACTCTAGTATTTTAGAAATCTTTAAACCAAACAGCTGCATTCATGAGTTTCAAGACATTTATCTATCTAATTCTACAAATAATAATTTTACTTTTTATACTGATGGTTCTGTTATTAATATTGGATCAGAACAATGTTTTATGAATATTAGATGGGTTCAAATTAATGAACAAAATCAAATTATTTATAAATTTTCAGCTCAAGTTTGTTTATAGCTATCATTCTATAAAGCTGAATTAGTTATAATTATATCTATAATATCTACTACACTTTGCAATTCATCTATTAGCATATACACAGACTCACAATCTATTATTTCAAAATTTTATACATTATCAAACCAATTACAAAACTCTAACAAGTTATTTAAATTTAGTACATGGCCCTTATAATATACCTTACTTAATATTATAAAATCTTTTAACTTTCAAATTACCTTTTATAAAGTTCAAGCCTATACTAATAATCATTTTAACAACCTCACAGATTCTCTAGCAAAATAACATATACTTTTTCAACCTCTCATCTTTAATTATACTAATATTTATAATCTTTATTATATTCTTCAATAGGAACAAAACTTCATCAAACTACCAACTAGATATTTTATCAAAAATATATACAAAGCATATATAATAGAATATGGTCTTTATAAAAAAGAAACAGTAAATAGTCTTATCTAAACCACCTTATAGACTGGATCTCTTCTTGGTTTTATCTTAATCATAACCAAAAACCTACATTTTTTTATATCAGTTTTAAACTTAATCAACTCAAAACTTTTAAATCTAAATTCTTACTAAATGAACTACCTACTTAATTCTTTCTTCATAACAGATATCCTCATATTTTTACTAATACTAATTGCTTCAAATGCAATCTTCCTAACTCATCTACACATTGATATATATGCTCTAATATATATAATACTCTCCTTAATATTATTCATATATCTGTTAATCAAATACTTTTCAAGACTGAACTGGACTTATTATCTTCCTAACTTCAAGAACTAGTTTCTAATATATATCATCATCTATGCTTTGATCACATGCCATTTCAACACAATTTACATTATATAAACATTATACTTAAAGGACTTATATCTAAATCACTTATTAAAGTTATTTGCAACTTTAATATACCTTCATAATTAACTTTACAAATAGTAATTCAAATATTTCTATACATTAACAAACAAATCTATGAACTAAATTGGAAACCATACTGCATTGAATTTTCTAATTAGAAAAAACATAACCAAATTCCACCAAGATACCAAAATAATATTAGTAGTACTG
>CAJVQA010009495.1:0-12047 GCA_910591915.1 Cetraspora pellucida | reverse complement strand
GTAATGCAACCATTAGCCAAATATACTATCAATAAAATCCTGGGTCACAAGTACTCACCTTAATATTTAAAAAAAAATAAAATAAAATAAAAAGTAACAAGACAGAAATTATATATATATCAAAACTCTTTCTGATGATTACTTAAACCAAACTAGTACCAAAGCAGTTTGAAGAGTTATGCTTTCAAGTAAATAAAATCTTTAATTCTGTTCTATTATATAAAGCAGATTGTTGCTAATAAACTAGAAGTACGTGAAAAAACTGAGATGTGAGCAACTCTTTTGGTAGTTTGTGTTAAGGTCAAATCTTGCTGTGAGCAGACTTCTTAATATATTTAGTATTCAAACCAGAAGGAAATTTTGGAAACAATAGAGAAAACTCTGGTTAAAAGTTATTAGAAGCTTGAAAACAGAACAAACAACTGGAAACACTCTCTTTAGTTTAGCTCTTCATATATTATACTTGTTGACCTTTTTCATAAATTTTAGTTTTTTATCTAAAAGTAGAAAATTTGGCTTCCTTCTTACAAAAGATTGGCATTGTTTATCTCTTCCTTTTTTGAACAGTTACATGTTATAACATAATGTAATAGGAATACAACAATCACATATATAACCTAATATATAATGTAATAAAGATATGAAGAATGATTTAAGTTAGAAGATTATAGTAAATTAGAGATATATATTAATTTCTAGAATTATATATATAGAATTTTTACCCCTTTAGCACAAGTTAAAGTGTAGTTAGATCTTTAGCACAGGTTTAAAGTATTAGTAACTGTACTGAAATAGTTACGAATAAGATGTGCCTTCTAACACTTTTATTTTTTATTTTTCTTCCTGTAATCTTTTTTTAGTTTAGTTTAGTGTTTTTTTTTTTTCTTTCACTTCCTTATGAGAAAGTGTTATCAGTTTGGTAATACTCTATTGTAGGGCAGTGGTCAGGAATAACCTTTCAGGTAGTAACTTGTTACTGCCTAATGTGATAAGTCACTTCTAGGCACTCAAAGAAGCAGCTAGGAGAGTTGAAACTAAAAAATTAAGCTTGTAGTATTAGCAGAAGTGTTAATCTTTTCTTAATAAAAGTTTACCAGTGCAACTACTTAAGTGAAAAAAAAACAAGACAGAAATTAAAAAGAAATAAACTAATTCTGTAACTCTTTTTATAGATTACTTGTATCAAAATTTTGGTTTTGCTTATTTGCTATATATTTTATTAAGATAACATATTCTAGTTTTTAGTAAAAAAATACCAAGTATCTTGTGATAGTTATTTTGATATATATTTTATTATAAACAAACCAAAACTCACTAAGATATAAACAAAAAAGCAAAAACTAAAACCTGTTTTTGCAAGTTTTTTCATTAGCATTTTAGAAAAATCTGCTGGGTTGACTTAAAATTTTTATTTCTCTGGTATTCATTAAAATTTCCTAAATATTCAATTAGCTTTTGCAAATATATTACACTTCACAGATTGTTTTTAAATAGTTTAAAAGTCCAAATAATTAAACAATTTTTCTAAATAATAGTATTACACAAATAGTTTATACTAACTAAACTTTATAAATATTATCTTAAAAGATAGCTACACAAAATGCCAAGCATTATTAATATTGAACCTAACTTCTTTAATTTTGATAATTATTTCTCCAAATTAAGTAACAGGTTTGGTTCTGTTATTTATAATAATAATATTTAAACTCTACTAATTAACTTTAATCTCACAATATATGATTTACAAA
Source organism: Cetraspora pellucida (assembly GCA_910591915.1). Taxonomy (NCBI): domain Eukaryota; kingdom Fungi; phylum Glomeromycota; class Glomeromycetes; order Diversisporales; family Gigasporaceae; genus Cetraspora; species Cetraspora pellucida. The sequence continues at coordinate 10,299 of CAJVQA010009495.1, read as the reverse complement.
ATAGCTTTCATTTCTTTGCAAGATCTACTAAACTTATTATTACTATCTGCCTCTGTAAAAAATATTATATTTATTTTACCTTACAACATATTATTATTCTATTATCCTCTCAACTTATTTAGAAAACACTTCAGATTTATTTAACTTTATAAAAATTAGAGAAAATTACAAATAAAGGCCCAAAAAATAAAAATAATTACAGATAGGGGCCTGAATTGAAATTAATTATATATTGAGGCCCAATTTTTAAAAACTATTACAAATACAGGTTCTGGAATTTTGATGCATAAAAAATGAATATGTAATTAAATCATTTTGTTATCAATACAAGACAAAAATATATTCTCTTTTATTTAACCTAATAAACTTGTTTTTTGTTCTTTTATAAGCCTAATCACAAGCTATCATTCGTCTTTTATTATTACAAAAATTCATTATCACTATGCCAAGTACAATACTGCAGATTGGGATGACATTTACTAATATGGAAAGTGTCAGATTAGCTCTGGATAATTACTCTGTTGAATTTTCTTTACCTTACAAGTTCAAAACTAATAAACCAAACAAGCTCTTTGTTGTCTGTCCTACAACCAATATCAGTACATGCCCATTTACTATCTCTGCCAACAAATGTAAAGATGACTATATTTATATTATGAAGTTAATTCAACATAATCAAAATTGTTCAACATTTACACAGACATTTGAAGCATGTGGATCATATCTTAGAAAATTTGCTAAACCATTAATTGAGGATATTGCTGTGCTTAAACCTTGTGATATTGTAAACCATGTTCGTTCAGAAGTAGGAGCTGAATCATCATATATGGTGGCATGGAGAAGTCTAACTACTAATAAAAAATATAAAGCAAAGGAAATTAACAGAACTTATCAATATATAAAAACATTATTTGATTGTTTAGTTATAGCAAATTCTGGAAGTGTTGTTTCCTTTGAGATTGATACTGAAGACCATTTTGTTCATACATTCCTTTGTCTACAATTATAAATAAAAGCTGCAGAATTCTGTAGAACTGTATATACTCTTAATGCATGCCATTCAAAATCAACTTATAAAAGTGTGTATTTTTGTGCAAGTGTGATTGAAGGTGAAAGAAAACTTGTTCCAATAGCATTCGCTATTGGTTCTATTGAAAATTTGAATAATTGGATATGGTTTTGTGAGAACCTGTATATAGCACTTTCATTAATGAATTCAAATAATTTAGTAATTATAAGTGATCATAAAAAGGTATCTCATTGAACTATAATATACTTATATAGTATAACAAATTTTTTTAATTTATCTATTTATTTATTTATTGTTATAGAGTATTATGAATGCTGTAAAAATCAAACTTCCTAATGCTTTTCATGCACATTGCGTATGGCATATTGAGAAAAATGTTAATACAAAATTTCGAACAAAGCTTGCAGAAAAAATTTAGGCTGTGGCAAAGACATTGCATATAGAAAGTTTTAATGAAATTATAGAGAAAATTTCTAATTTACATGCTGAAGCTGCAGTTTATCTTAAGAAGATACCTCCTGAAATATAGACTTTTTGCAAGTGCTCTCGAAATAGATTTAGGCATCTTACCTCTAATGTATCTGAATCTTTTAATTCTTGGTTACATAATGAACTTCTTACAGAACTGTTTGAAGCAATTATTTTGCTTATACGTAAAGTTAACACACTCTTTTATAACTGTCATACTGCATATTCCTTAGTAGAGACAATTTTATCATCAATAACCACTCAGCAGCTTCAATTTGTTATTGATAAATATCATAACAGAATGGTGTATCAAGCTAACAAATCAGTCTTTAAAGTGAAAAGTGATGATAACAATTTTCGTATTGTAGATCTTGCCTTATTAACCTGTACCTGCCAGCAATTTCAGCAGTACCAATTTTCTTATGTTCATGCTTGTGCTGCTATTCTTAAAAATTACTAGCAACTATCACAATTTATACATTTTACATACTACACTGCTACTCTTAAAAATGTTTATAAGGAGTTTGTTCAGCCTGTGGATATAAAAATATGTCTTCCCAATAACAAAACATTATCATTAGCTACAATTAGGCAGGCAGGTTGGCCATGAAAAATTCGCTTACGTATTTGTAAAGAAACTATGATAGAAGATCAGATTACTTGCAGAAAATGTAGTAGTAAAGGTCACAACTCACGCACTTGTGACTGATGACAAAAAAAGCAATTAAGAAAGCTTAATGCAGCAAACTTTGCTTTTATGCTATTGTAATTTATGTATTTTTAATAGAATATGCAGCATTTAATATAACAATAAATAAGTATTTATTAGTGTAACTTGCACTTTGAGCCCATATTTGTAATAGTTTTTAAAAATTGGGCCCCAATATATAATTAACCCTGATGCAAATACCAGTGTCGCTGTACCTAGATCTGGCTGCTTTGCAATCAACGCAACAGGCACACCAACCAAAATCAGTCCACCGAGATGATCATTTCAATTCAGGCCTTTATCTGTAATTATTTTTATTTTTTGGACATTTATTTGTAATTTTTCCTAAAAATTAACTTTGATATTAAACTATTTAAATCTTTTAAAAGCCTTTTAAGATCTAAATTTCAATCCAAATATGAAATTACTTACCCATTTTCTACTTTTTGTAATAATATTAGAAAAACCTTACTTAAGCCTATTTCTTTTAAACTATTTTTACATCATGCACATATATGCATTATATGCAAAACTAAGAATATATTCTGTATTATTCTTAAAGACAACAAACACTCTTTAGACTCCAAAGCTCTAATCTTTACAAATAGTAAAGGAAGCTTTCTTGCCTATATACATTATATTTATATTTTCAAATTTAAATATCTAACTTCTTTAAAACTTATAAACTAAGAACAGTGCAATCTTTATTATAAAATCAAATGCTAGCAACTATCTGCAAAAGAAAAACACATATTGTTCAAGAAATTTATTGCAAAATTGCCTAAAAAATCTGAAAAAATAATAAATCCAAAGATAATAATTAGATTATAAAAACAAAATATAAAAAATTAAAACAATGTACAGATTGAACAAATAAATAAAGTATAAATAATAGGTAAATACCAAAAAAAAAATCTGCCATTATTCTACCTTATATTCATTAAATAATAGCAATATAACAGCAGCATAACAGCAAAATAACAGTAAAATAATAAAAGATTTGTTAATATAAGTAACATAATAGTTACATAATAGCAAAATAATAGAACAGTTCTATTATTTTACTTTTAGTTTTTGTAACTAAAAGTAAAATAATAAAACTGTTCTATTATTTTGCTATTATATTACTATTATATTACTTATATTAACAAACTTTCTGTTATTTTACTATTATTCTGCTGTTATGCTGCTGTTATGCTGCCATTATTTGGCAGATATAGGGTAGAATAATGGCAGATTTTTTTTCTGTTATTTACTTATTATCTACTCTTTATTTATTTATTTGATCTGTAATAACAATTTAAAATTAAAAAACCTAACAAAAGAAAAAGAAAAAGAAACTCTACAAAAACACAATACAACAAATAACTATAACTGGTTTTTAAACTATTTTATTACTTCTGAAATATAAAAACACAGTAAATTGAGCATACTATTAGTACTACAAGTCTTTTTACTTTTAAAATCATATCTTATAAACTTCAATCTAGAAAAAAAAATCCTACTAAACCAACAAACATAAAACCTAATAACAGATTTTTTACAAAATATTTATTTTATTATATACTTAACAAAATGGCTAACATTAAACCAAAATTCTTAACTAACTTAATTCTTGAAGCCAATCCTGAATTTAATTAATCAAATCCTATTTCTTTTAAAGTTTTAGTTAAAACTTTCAAAGGTTTACTTGCTAAATTCATAACAGCACTATTTAATCAACTAAACTATTTATACATCTTTTAATCATACTATTCTATTCTATTATACTCAGCAAATAACAAAAAAATGTTGCCATTAACATGGAATGCCTACACTTATATCTAAACTGCACTTACAAAACTATTAATTTTGAAAATTCATAAAAAACTTAACACTAAGTTTTTATACTTTACTTTAAATTTTAACATCAATTATAATGTAGATAAGCTACTATTTAATATTTAAAATGATAACAGATTTAATATCAAAGTTAAGCTGAACATTTCTGCAAAAAAATTTGAAGATGATTTCAAAATTCCTTCACTTAAACCTTATACTAAAACTTATGAAACCTAGTTTCAAAAATTCTTTAAAAAATACAAAATTCAATTTAAAAAAATTGATCAACAAAAAACAAGCAATTACATCAAAATGTTAATATCTTAAAAGCTTATTGAAGATTGCAAAAAACTTTTACCAGAAACTTATTCTCTTTCAAATATCTTATTTTTATTTCAAAAAAGCCCTAAAGCTACCTTCAAAGCAGCACTTCATTATTTTTATAAATGTTATAGCAAATTATGTAACTTACTCTCAAATAACACAGAACACAATCTTAAGAATATTTTCTAATTTTACTTCTCTCAATCTTTTAAATCTCATCCAATATTAGAATCTAATTCAAAAGAATAGAAATATAGTCCTTTAAAAACTAAATTATTTCAACCTGATTAACAACTAGTAGCAACTTTTTCAAAATCAACACTTATAACTAAATTAAGAAAATTAGTCATATTAATTAAGAAAAGCTTTGCATTACTTAATAATATTAATAGTGAAGTAGCTTGAACAATATATTATTTTTACTAATACTTAAAAATATCTATAAACAGTAGCTAGAAATAATGAAATTCAAGAGTTATCTAAAAGAAAGCTTTTAAAAAAAACATAGACTTTACTATTGATATATATACATTAGCTTACATAATCCCCTACTATGAAATTTAATCTTAATTTAATGTATCTTTTAAACAAACTAGAATCAACTATAACAAAACTTACTACTCAAAAACAAAAAATTTTATAATTAAACATCTTAATATCTTTATTCTTACTCAATACAATGATATGCTCTTTATGCAAAATCAAAATAAACCTGAAGTTAGAAAAGAAAATCTAACTTTATTTACTACTTAGAATAATAATTCTAACAACTCCATTTCTCAAAAAGAAACACTTGACAACTTTACTCAAAACCAAGAAACTTCTTTTCAAGAAGTTCTTCTACAGATAACATTAAAGCAACTGTTACTTCTAAGATTATAATATTTTTCACTATTTATGGGCTATTCTTAGAAGAAAATAATAACAGTAGACAGGCAGTAAAGCTTATTGTAATAAAGAACTAGAATTATGATAATCAAACCCAACATGCAGAGCAGATTATGATATTTTCTATAGCTGTACAAGCCAAGCTTAAAACAGTAAATGATTCTGTAAAAAACATTACAAATACTATCTTTGCTTTCAATTTTTCAACTTCTACAGAGGTAGAAAAATGCTATAATAAATTTATAAAATACTACAACTTATCTCAAATACTAAAATCTGTTATACTTAGCAAATTTATTTAGTATTTATATCACAATTTTTTTTCTAATCCAATAAAAATATCTATAAATTTTAATAAAACAAAAACCTATCAGGACTAAAGGATAGTCATCTTCAACAAAGATAAAGCTGCTAGTTATCTGGTATGTAGTTATTTAATATGTAGTTATTATAGTACTAAGCAAAAGCAAAATTAAAATATACACAGATAATATAGTAGCTATAGCAAGTATACATAATAATACACAATATATAGAGTTGAGTCAATAGAAACCAAGCAAATTTTTTCTAAATAAATTTTTTTAAAACTTTAAACAAAGATAGCTTAACCAAAACTTTATCAAATTTAATAAAAACTTTTTAAAATAAATGCTACAAGTTTGTAAAATTCATTTTTAAAAAAATTAATAAGTTTGATTGAGTTTTTGTTAAGTAATTATTGTTTAAAGGTTCAAAAAAATTTCAATAAAAATAATTTGCTTAATTTCTATTAACTCATCTTCATATAATGACAAAAAAAAGAATAAAAAAAAAAAATTATAACTTAGTTGTAAATATAAAAGATACAATATGAGCAAAGGAATTAGATTTAGAGTTGATAAAAGTAAAAGAATATAGTGACAATAGGTAAAATAGCAGGGCAGATAGTATAACAAAAAGAAGAGCAAATATACAAAATAAAAATGAAATTATAGAAGAACCTGTCTTAAGATTTAATATAATACTTTTTTAGGAAGACAAAGTAGTAAAAAACCCAACATGAGACTTTGTTAAAAAAGTCCTTAATATCAGAAACAATGCAAATAAGAGCTGTGTATTAGCAGTTAAAAAACTAAAACCAGAAAAAGAGAAAAGCAAGCATTGTTGAGTACTATTATGGAAAAAGATCAAGAACCAGAGTGAAACAAAATACATCTTAACTACAAGAAGTAAAAAACTAAGTACACTCTTTAAATGCATATAAGAAAAAATGCTTATACTTAAGAAATTAGTAATAAGACAACTAGACTTGTATGCAGATGCAAATTATATAGTTTGCAAAGAAGAAAAAGAAGAAGACCAGAACCATTTAGCAACATGCTTCTTTTATAAAACTATTAGGTGAAGGCAGAAACATTGGCAATAGCAATAGCATAAAGCATATTTTCAGAAAAGAACAAAAAAGAATATCACTTAAATACAACTAAAAGAAGCAATCTAATGCCAAACAGAAGAAGAAAGTGCAGAAATAAGGAAAAAGCTTATTAAAGATCTTCTATAAGAAATGTTAGTAAAGAGGATACAAAATATTTTGATTTTAGCACAAGAGACAAAAAACTTTTTAATAAGTATAGTAGATATCATATAGAATAAGTTTTATAAAAAAATTTGGAAAGAAAAATGCAATAAAGTATTTAAATAGAAAAAAAGTCAATAAATCAATACAAAAAAGAAAAGAAACAAAAATAAGACAATAAAACAACAAAGCAAAGTATTGCACAAAGTTTTATCAAGATCAAGAGACAAAAACTTAGAAAAAATGAAAGATATAAAGAAAAGAAAGAAAACAGAAAATGAAAATATAAAAGATATATAGAGAAATACAGTTAGAAAATTAATTAGTAATAACAAGAGGCCTTACTGGAATGGTCTCAAAGCCTAGCCTGAATAGCCTTCTAGTAGTAAGTGTAAATTTATTCTAGTGCAGCAGGTTACCTCTAGGCACTAACATAGTAGCCAAAAGATGTTAAACCTAAAAATTAAGCTAATATTTGTATAATTACATATGCAATTCTCTTAATAAAAAATTTTGGCAAGGCTGCCAAAGAGTTAAAAAAAAATAAAAAATAAAACAAAAACACATATCTACTTAAATACTATAGAACAAACATTACCAAATTATATTATAATAGATCCTTCTTTTTATAAAATATATAGCCATTTACCTTTACTATTTATCTTTAACTAAAAAATATCTAAATACTCTTATATTACTTTTAACTACCTTATTAATAATTTTACTTGAACATATCTCTTTTCTAATTAAAATTGGTTCAATAAATATTAATGGACTTTTATAAGCTAATAAAAAACTTGTCTTAACTAAATTATTACAAGAAAAAAAATTTGAAAATTTTGAACTTTCTGAAATATATCTATTCTTCAAAGAAGGCAAATTTTTAAACAATTAAATTTAAAACTATGTTTGTTTTTAGAGCTTATTTATAAATCTTTATTAAGCTAAAGTTAGTATTTTCATTCATCAAAAAATCTTCAAATATATTGCCAAGATTTATAATTTTAATATATATATAATTGGTCTTGATTTTTATTTTAAAAATATATCAATTAGGTTTATTCAAATATATTTTTGACTTATAAGAAAAAACAACTTTACAAAAAAGTTTAAAACTACTTAATTTCTTTTACTTAAAATAATAAATACAAATTAATTATTTTAGAAAACCTAAACAGTGTCTCAAATTCAAGAATTAACAGATATTTTCAAAAAAATTATCAATTCCTGAAAGTTAAATTATCTAATATCTAATTAGTTTTTAGTTTAAAGATATCTTCTAAGTTTTCTATCTAAATACTTATAACTTTACATTTAGTTGTAATAATATACAAAGCTAAATTGATTAAATCTGAACCAATTTATCTGTTACTAACATCGATTTTACAGAGATTCTTGCAACTAGTATAATCAATTTAGACTATCATATTACAACTTTAGAAATCTCTATTATAATTAATAAACCTAAACCTTATAAACAATACAAACATACAGTTTTTTTTTAGAAAAACTGCAATAAAAAAAACTTAAAAACTATGTTAATCAAACTACCAAAAGCTTTCAACACTTAGTCTCTTAAATTCTATTAATCTTAAATTAAAATCAACTTAATACTATATAAAATAAAATTCACAAAGCACTAATTAAAGCTTTAACCAAATATATTTTTTTTAAAAAAATTAAAGACTTACTTTTACCAAATCACTTCTTATTTTATTTTTATTATAAAGAAATACAATTTTTTAAAAATTATATAGATTCAATTAACTTTAATATACTACTTACCAAATACCAAACTAAATATTTAGACTGCTTACTCCAAACATCTTTATCTTCTTTGGCTTAAGTTAAAGAAGAATTCTAACTTATTAAAACTGCACTTAATTATTAAAATTAACAATTTACATTTGATGAAATTAAAGAAAAAATAAAAAATTAAAACAAATTATTTAAAGAAATATTTAAATTTTTTTATAAAAAAATACTTAAAAAATATAACAATATTCTTATTTGTTTTTTATATTAGCATTATAGTTGTTATTAGCAGTAAAAAATGTAATACTAGAAAAAAAAATGCTTGCATGAAGTGCAGACATTTTTATTTTCTTATATTGCTTATCTTTAAATAGGAACAAAGAATTAAAAAAATGTTTTTAAAAAAATTAAAGTACAAAAAAATTTAAAACTTGTCAATTTAAGAAAAATTTTAATTAAAATACTGTAAATTTAAGAAAAAAATAAATTTTTCAAGTTTTTACAAATTGAACAATATTTTACTCAATGAAAAAAAATTTATAAAATTTCTTTTTGAATAGAAAATTTTACAAAAACTAACAGAATGTTTATACTATAAATACAAAATATTATACTTTATTTTAATATGAAAAATTTTTGGATGTGTAAATTGTATAAAACAGACAACTTCAGTTTTAAAAAATACTATTTTTTATAAACATAAATTAAAGTGCAATGAGATTTTATTAATTAGATATCTTTGGTTAATCAAATCAAGATATACAACAATCAGAAAATTTACAAGCCATAATTCTTCAATAATAATTAGATTTATAAAAATGTTTAAAAACATAATTGCAAAAAGTTTAACAAAAAAGATACTAAAATAAATGAAAATAGAGTTATAGTTAAAATTGATGAATCAAAATTTAGAGCTAATAAAAATCACTAGGTTTTAGGATTTGTTAAGCAAACAAGATTAAGAAAATGTTTTTTTAAAATAGCAAATAATTATAATAAAAATATATTACAAAAATTAATTAAAACATATATAAAAAATGGCTTAACTATATATACTGACAGCTGGCATGCATATATAAGATTAGAAAAGATAAAATTCAAGCACAAAAGAATAAACTATAAAAAACCAAATAAAAACCTAGCTTTAAAACAAATTCACACTCAGCATGTCGAAGGTTTGTGGCATGGGTTAAAAATAAATATTTTAAAGAAATATAGTTAAAGAAAAACTTAATTTATACTTAAAAAAATTTGTATTTTGAAAAAAACATGAAGCTGATTTGTAGATAGGCCTTATTAGTGTAATTAAAAATTATAAAATATAAATTATTAAAAAAAAACAGAAGTTTAACAAATAAATTAAATTTATATAATTTTTTTTTTTTTAAATATTAAGGTAAGTACTTGTGACCCAGGATTTTATTAATAGTACATTCAGCTAATAGTTGCATTACAACCACAGGGAGCAACTATAAAAAGAGTGTACAACTAGCTACTCATACAACTTTAGTCATTGTCTAATTTAAGTAATCCATCTGAAGGTTCTACACTAGCTGCCATACCTGGAACCTGCTTGTAAGTTCTTTATTTAACTACTCTGTTCCTGTATCCACCCACTTACCTATATCTACCAAGATGCCCCAGTTGATACCAGTTCAAATATGCCATGATCACTAAGTCTTTAAAGCAGTTCACTCATATGGAGAACCTTTAACCTTGTACTAAACCTTCCAGAATCTTCTGTATCCC
>CAJVQA010009494.1:0-12048 GCA_910591915.1 Cetraspora pellucida | reverse complement strand
AACAATAGCTAAAGCAAAAGAAATAGGAATAAACATCAAAGCAGCAAAATGGCTATAAAAAGTATATAGACATGGTAAACAAATAAAAGACATACTAAAAATAAAAACACAGATAGCAAGTAATAGCATAATTAACGATTGGAGATTATTGTATGTGAATTAGCTAATAGATACAAAAAGTAACAGCTTAATCACATGGAGACAGCTCAAGAGTCTTCAAGGTCTATTATATAAGGGAAAAAAAGCCAAGTAGTTTAGTGAAATAGAGAGGAAGATGCTAAAAACACAAGAAAGAGAGAAATACAAGACCAGTACAAAATAGACAGCTATAACACACAGGTATTAAAGATTAAGTGAACAAAGATGTCAGAAGACTGAAGGAAAAAAGAATGGATCATGCATGAACCAAAACACAACCAGCAACTCAGCAAAATAGTTAAGAAAAAAAAGAAAAAAGTGTTAGCAGAGCATTGGCTAATGCACAAAAAAGAAGGAAAGACACATACAGAAATAAGTTTATGCAAAGGTTGTGGAAATAGACCAGAACAAATAACAGATAAATATGAGAAATAGATAAGACAAGACCAAAACATAAAGATGGTCTCAGAGTTACTAATAGAAAAAACAAACAACAGAATAAATGCAACATTAGAGCAACTATTAGAAAACAGAAGAATTAAAGAATAGAAAAGAAATGAAATGGAATTATCAGAATTGAAGCTGACAGAAAAATTAGAAATAAACTAATTAAGAAACAAGAATTAAACAGTATAATTACAAATCAGCTAACAGGAATCCTAATTCAGAACAAGAGAAAGGACAAAGAAAAATACACTGTTTACACTAATAGGGCACTATATAAAAAAAGAAAAAAAAACAATGTAGAAAAGTCGAGCATTGGCTAGGTACAAATAGATAATAAAAAAGACTGGCCAGAGGAGAAGACTGCATTCAGACTTAAGGGTTGGCCTTCAGCAACAATAGCAGAATATAGGTGACAATTTTAACAATTTCAAAAGGAAAAAACATAAAGATTTATACTAATAGCATCATAGCATTAAGAAACATTAATAGAGCAATATGAAACATAGAAGATGGAAGTATTATAAAAAGGAAAAACCCAATGTGGATAATGAACATTGTAGGTCTTATCAAAAGCAAGAACATAAAGACAGAAATAGTTAAAGTTAAAAGCTATAGTCAAGAAAAGTAGAATAACAGAACAGATTTTCTTGCAAAAAAAGGAGAAACTTGTAGAAATTTAATACATGCAGAAAAGGTTATATGTGATAGAATAGAGTATCATTTAGAGTACTAAAATAAGAAAATCGATATACCAGCAAGACTTCTGTGTAAAATAATAAAGAATGCCAAAATTGAGGCCAGTTGGAGAGAAACAAATCCAATAAAAGCACTAAAGCCAGAATCGAAAAACATATTATATAATAGGACAAGTTTTTGGAAAAAAATAAACAGAACAAAAGAAGTTCACTGCACATCAAGAAAACTTAGCACAAGAAGAGCTACAGCAATCAAGTGTATAACAGATGAACTGTCAACACTCAAAGAATTAAACAGAAGACCTGAAGTGTATATAATGGCATTGTGCCAGGTGTGCCAAGTTGGAGAAAAAGAAACACAAGTACATCTGGCTAGCTGTAAGAAACAAAAAAGTCTGTGGAAGTGAATTCAAAAAGTTGCAACAGCAGCAGCATGAAATGGGCTCAAAGAAGAAAAAAAGAACAGAATTCTAATATGAGTTCTGTATGAAATGCTATTTGGGAAATCAGAAGTTAAAGAAATCGAAAATAGAGAAGTGCTGATAAAAGAACTTATGAAGGTAAAAGTAGAAAAGAAACTCGAACAACTCTTAAGTAAGCAGGCAATACAAAAGTGCATGAATATAGCAATGAGAACAGTATGAAACACCTTTTACAACCAAGTATGAAGAGTTTGATGCAAGAAAACACAAGACTGGGAAAAGAAGAATAATATAACAAACAAGATAAAGAAAGGTGTTCATACAAAAGAAAAAATAAATAAAGAGAAGAGAAAAAATCAACAAACAAGAGAAGAAGAAAAGGAAAGAAAATTAGAGAAAGTGAACCAAATGAAAAAAGAAGCTTTGAAAACAATCAATATGCTTGTTATAGAAGAAAAGAGGCCCTTCTGGTATGGCTTTAAATAGTTAGATGAGCAGTCTATCTCTAACTGAAATAGTGTGGAGATTGCACTTAGGTATCATAAAGGTGGCCAAGTGGTACTAGACTTAGACATTGGGAAATTCTATATAATTATATATGTATATAGTTTTAAGAATCTTAATAAAGTACTAGTATAACTGCTTAAGGTTAAAAAAAAATAAAAATAATAATAATATTTAATTAATATATATAAGTTTCATACTCTAATTTATCTTATATGTTTTATTCTAACTAATAAAATTTATTATAAATTTTGTTTTAACTAATTCAGTTTATTATAATATATATTTTGTTCTATTTTATTTTGTTATAAGTTTTGTTTCATTTAATTTATTTTATTATAAGAATTACAATTATATTGTTTAGAGCTATAACAGAGTTAATCTTTTTTTTTACTTTTTATTATATGATAATTTTATTAAGTTTATAGTATTTGCTTAAATGTAGTTAATAAATAAATAATTATTTATTAACTTGTATATTTAATAACAATATATAACTAAATTTAATCAACTAGTATAAACTTATTCTACTTTAGATTTTTCAATATTTTACAAAAATAATAAACATTCAGCTTTATTCAAAATTTAACTCCAATTAAAATTTCTTCATAAACTTGCTAATTCTGCTAAAAAACAATTTATAAAAATTAACAAAACAGATCATAATATAAATTGTTAAACCTATTACTTCTATGAATACTTTAAAGCTTTTTTTTAAGCAGCAGCTTAAAATAATAAAATCTTCAATTTAAGATATAACCAAGCTATTAAAAAACTTCAAACCAAATTACAGATATTCATTTTCTAGCTAGAGTTATTATCTACTTTGAAATACTTAAACAAAGTAATACAAATCTTTCTACCTTTTTTATACAAAAAAATATAATAAAGGCTATTAACTCCAAGCTGAATTTCTTATTATTAAGTATTTTTTTTTGATTTTTACTTCTCTGTGCAATCCTGAAGGTCCTTAGACACCTTAGGATCTCTCACTTCTCTTAAGGTCAAAGTTATCATTTAGTGAAGATCAATGAATGGCCAGTGGCCCTATATTATTTGGTCCTTGTGAGTTAATATACTTTATTGCTATATATATTACTTTTAATGTTTTCCAAACATTTTATGCTATATAAAGGTAAGTATATCACCTTAGTGATATTCCAGATTTCTAGTTCTATAATGTAGGACCCCGACAAAGTTTGCAGTTCTTATTGCCACAGCCTTACAGTTTCTTTTTCCATTTTATTAATGTTTTAACTGTTTTTAATCCTTTTTAAGCTGGGTTTATTCAATTTTAGCATCTTTTGTTGACAGATTATGTCTTATCTGGTTGTTTCTGACCTTGTGATTATGCCACCAAACTGCATTTGGATGTATGTTCTTTGTTTTTAATTAAAGAAATCCTTTCAATGATCATTTTTAATCATGATCTTAGCCAAGCATTGTCTTCTAGTTGAATTCGAACCCATGACCTTGCAATTGTGACCCAGAAGCACTAACTATATGCAATTGACCTATGGGTTTTTATTAAGAATTTTAAATACATTACTTTAAAAAAAATTAATAATTATGATCTTTTTAATTCTATTATCTCTTAATCTTCTTTTTAATAAACTTTTTTGCAATTAACATTAAAGCAGCTATTATCTCTAAAATTATAATGTATTTTAAAAATAGTAGGCTATTTTCAGAAAAGAATAATGTAAGTAGGCAGGCACTAAAAGCTATTTATATAGAAGACTAGGTTAATGATAGTGTTGGGTTTGAAAAATTGCAACTCTGTCACTTCACAATTCAATATCTTGCATAATATATAATAAATAATCTTTTTAAAAGAGGGTGTTAGATTTGGCTAGTGGGTAATTAAGACTTTTGGTTACTTTGAGTCAATATTTTTTTTATTATTAAAGGCTAAACTTTGTAGTGATACTTTATTGACATTTATTGAGTTAGTTATTACAACTATTTTTAAAAAATAAGAGTACAACTAGTTATATATACAACTTTTGGTTGCCTATTTAAGTAGTCTGCTCTAAGGTTCTACACTAGATACTATATTTATAACCTACTAAAAGATTATTTATTTAAACTTTTTGATTATCTGCCCTGTTATAATATAACTCTAACTAACCTTCTGTATATACCTAATCATTAAACCATCTAAGCAATATAATACCTAACATTTTTGAACTAGTTCCTAGACTATTATACATTTCAGAGTACATCACCTGCCAGTAAGGTGCAGGAGGCCTTCAGTTATTAACTATTTATACACTTTTAGAACACTAACTAGGGCTACTCTTATAGAGTTTACCTAGACCCAGCACTGACTTCATAGTATATTTTTAGTACTTTTAATATATCTCTACTTTGACCTCAAACTTTTAATTCAAATAGACTGTAACCTGTCCTTGGTATATTGAGGCTGGTCTAATATTCTTTTCCTCTAGTCCAAAATCTGGTGGCCTGGTTAGTAGTATCCCTCATCTGAGGTTCTTGCTTTCCTAATTTCTTCATATCAGTATCTATTTCCTAAATTTAGTCTTTATAATAGTACTGTTAAATATTTGTATTACCTTTCTGCTCAGAATTTCCAAATGAGCTCCAGCTTTCCAGTTCTAAAATTTATATAACCTGAGAACTAATTTTAGGTTTGTACTATCTGACACTGGTTTGCATTTCTCTGTATAACAAGCTACACAGATATCCAGACTGCCAGTTATGCTAATGTGACCATAGTTAGTTGTATTCTATTCTAACTGATTGACTAAATGCTATTGCCATAATACTGTCCATGTATTACATAAATGATTATCCAAATTTCACCATTAGTAAATTTTAAACTTACAATCTACCACTTGGAGGTATGACAACTTATTCACTTCACTAAGTTATCACACTCTTACTTTGGGTCAATAAATGCAAGTAGAGTAAGTTACATATATAAAGGCTTGAACAAATGACAATAATTATTAAAATTTATGAGATTTATAATAGTATTAGTATTAGAATTTTATAATAGATTATATAATGTATTGGAACTTGTTTATTAATAAAGCAAACTGGACATCTTCTTCTTTAGGACCATTTTGGCCTTTATTTATATTATTTTTTTAATTATAATTTTATTATTTACATTAATCTCATTAAACCCTTTAATTCAATTTCTCTAATTTATATACTTAAACCTATTTACTTAATAAATTTCCTTTCTCTAATTAATCTTCTTTTTCTAATTAATCTTACTTTTTTGATTTATTTAATTAATTGCATTAATGTGATTAATTTCTAAAATATCTATATAAAAGAATTGATTGTTATACCTATTCTTATGTGAGGTCCTAGCAGAGTATTTATGTCATATTCTTGGACCTAACAATGGTTAGGCCTAATGACTAGAAAGACTACAGTATTTTTTATAGCTATTTGAGCTAAACTTAAAATAATGAGCAACTTTGTAGAAACATCTTATAATTTCTTGAATTCCAACTTTTTATCTAACTTCAAAGACCTCTCTTGCTATAATATCTTATTAATTAATTATAATCTTTCAACTTTACTATCTAAACAAATACTACTATCTTTTATCCAATATCTAAAAAATAACTCTTTTAATAAATCTTTTAAAATATCTATTAATAATACACTTACTAAAACATATATCTATAAAAATCTAAAATATAAACTTCTACTTAATTACATATTTCTTCCAAATTCATATTACTATTTATATAATAATCTTCTTATCAAATCACATTTCTAATACTCAACTCTTTAAACTATCTTAGATAGTAATTTCTTTAATACACATAATGATAATAATTCAAGTTTTAATTCTTTTAATTTATATAACTCTAATTCTACAACTACTAATAGTATATCTCTTTTATAAACAACTCTTTCATCTATTATTCCAATCTTTATAAATATTTTGATTCTCTAAATATTAATAGTTTATTTCAATTTTAAAAAAACTCTCACTTATTGATATTAGCAACCAATATAATTTTGATATTTTTGACTATCAGAAACATATCTTATTTCAAAAAAAGGAAAATATATTAACAAAAACCTTCAAAACTATAACAGCTTCATAATTTTTTATTAAAATTCTTATCAAGCAGATATTGAAATTTTTATATATAACAGAATTTTCAAATATGTAGCTAAAACATACAACTATAATAACTATATAATTAGTTTCAACTTATATTTCAAATACAATTTTATTTGTATTCTTCAAATTTATCTTTCAATAACAAATTAAAAACAACTATGTTCTGAAATCCAAGAATAAATTATTTAACTTTATAACAACTCCAACTATCAACTAATAATACTTGATAATTTTAATAGTGTTTCTAATTTACACTTGAATAAAAATCCTCTCAAAACACCTTTATCTTAGAATTTCAAATTTTTAAATATCTAATTAGTTATTAATTTGAAGTATATATTGACTTTTCTTTTTTTTAACTTACAACTTTACTTTTATTTGCTCAATCTTAAACAGTAATATTGACCAAATATAGACAAATCTAAGCATATCTCAAATTGACTATACTGATATTTTTAAGAATATCTTATCTGAATTTAATTACAAAATTATTATTCTTAATATATTTATAACTATTAGTAAAACAAAACCTACCAAACAATATACAAGGAAAATATTTTTTTGAAAAAACTGTTCTAAAAAAAACTTTGAAAATTACTCAAACCAAACATCACAAAACCTTCAATAACTTTAAACTAAAATATCAAATATTACTAATTAAAATAAACTTAATTTAGTTTGAAACAAAATACTTAAAACATTTTTCAAAACTACTGCTTAAAACATTCTTCTAAAAAAATCAAAACAACTCATAAAATCAAATCTGATAAACCACTTAAACATTATTTACTCTATTATAGATACAAACAAATATAATACTTTAAAAAACATTTACAATTATCTAATTTTTATAATTTTCTTCATAAATATAATATTAAATATTCTGACAATTTTAGTATTCAATCTCAAACTTCTGATAATTTTTAATTTATAATCAAACAAAAATTTATTTAAATTAAATTAGCACTTAATACTTACTACTAACAATAAACTCAAAATAAAATTCAACAAAAATTAAAGACTGTAATCAACTTTTTTACTCATAACCAAAAAAATTTTTTTAAAATATTCTTGAAAAATATAATAATATATATATTAATATATTACTAAACCATAACATCTTATTAACAAAAAAAGATCAAATTAAACAAGCTATTTACACTCATTTTTTTGAATACTTTAATAAAAAATCTCTTTAACAAATTCAACCCAACTCTGAATATTATAAACTTTACCAACCTTATTCTGAATTTAAACTATATTATTAGAATTTATTTACTGATAACTCTGATAATAAATGGCAAAATATTATTCAAAATCTTCTTTTTTAAAAAGCTGCTAAATTCTTTAAAACCAACTATAAACATATTAAATATGTTGGGCTCTCTAACCAAATCTCTCTCAAACTATTTATTAATAAATGCTTCTAGTTTTAAAAAATTCCATCAGATTGAAAAACATTTAATATCATTCTTATTTTAAAAAAATCTTTATTGAACTTTATACTTAATCAAGTTTACTCTATTTCAATTATAAAATCTATAAAATATGTTTTACAAAACTTTTTATACAAAGCTTGATAGCATCATTAATTCCAACAATCATTTCTCTAATCTTAACTTTGCAAATACCAAAAACTTATCAATATATTTTTCAATTCAAATCCTTAATAATACTATTGAATACTACAAGCATTTTAACAAAAAAGCATAAATAATGATCAGAAACATGTTTAAAGCCTTTAATAAAATTAATATATCTTGACTTCAAGATACTTGTAAAAGAATTAGTATTTTTTTATAAGGAATTTAACTTATTACTAAACTTTATACAAACTAATAAGCAAAAATTATTACTGCACATAACCTTACATTATCTGTTTATATTAAATTAAGAATTAAATAAAGTAAAACTTATTCATCTTTACTTTGGAAAATCTACTATAATCCTATTCTTATCTTTATCTGTAACAAATATAATAACCATTTACTTAAAATTACCTTATTTTCATTTCTTAATATCATTACAAATATTCCATCATCTTCTATAATAATACCTTCTATGACTATTATGAATGACACTGTTTGGTAAGAAGTGTGGTGACTTAGTAAAGTAGATAAGTTGTCAATTCTTCAAGTAGTAGGTAGTAAGTTCAAAACCTACCAATTGCAAAAATTTGGATAATTATCTATGTAATATATAGACAGTATTATGGCAATGGCATTTTGTTGATTAGTTGAGATAAAATATCTGTAACACAATCACACCAGCATGACTAGCAGGTTATGAGGCATTTGCACAATGTTGAAGTTATACAGAGGAATGCAAACTGGCATCAGACAGTAAAAACCCAAGATAAATCCTCATAGTTGTGTAAATCTGTAAACTGGAAAGCTGGAGCCCACTTGAAAAGACCTAAGTAAAGAGGTAGCATGAATTTTTGACAGTACTACTATAAAGGCTAGACCTAAAAAACAGATACTAATGTGAAAAAAATCAGGTAGACAAGAAGCTTGGATGTGGGATACCAACAACTAGGCCACCAGAAGTTTTAAACAGGTGGAAAAAAACCTTGGAGAACAGATTCTGGAGTACCATAAACAGGTTATAGTTCTTTTAAGCTATCTAAATTGAGAGTCTGAGATCAGAAACAAAGGTATACTATAAGTACTAGAGATATGCTGTGAAGTTAGTGCTGAGGTCTAGGTGAACTCTGCAAGAGTGAGCCCTGTTAATAAAGATTAAATGTGGATAGTTAGTTAGCAGAGGGCATCCTTCAGGCTTACAGTTAGAGAACATACTTTGAAATGTGTAACAGCTTGACAGATGTACAAAAAAAGAGGTTAAGGTTAGGTTAGATAATATCTAATACAGGTGTACAGAAACTTGTATATTATCTGTCAGTGTAGTATAGGGATTAGAGTGTTTAAAATAAGTAATCTTCTAGTAGATTGCAGATATAACAACTAGTATAGAACCTGCTATACATGTGGACTACTTAAATTAAACAACTAAAAGTTGTATGAGTGGCTAGTTGTATACTCACATTTTACAAGTTATATAACTATAATTTAAAATACAATAAAGATAGTAGTTGCCAATAATTATGACTTTAATAAAAACAAAAAAAAAAAATAATGTTTGGCATAGTGAAAATTCTAAATATTTCAAAATATTTTTAATAACATTTAAAAACTTCATATCTAAATAATATTGAAATTAATTGAACTAAATCTGACCTTCTATATATTTTTCAAAACAACATCAGAACAAACAATAATGTAATCACTGATCCTCAAGACATTAAACAGTGTATCTAACAACACTTTGACCAATGGACATCTTTTAGACAGACCAATCAACAAATCTTTGAATCCAATTAGAAAGAAGAATATAACCATAAAATGCACATTAATACTAAATAGTATAATGATATCACTAAAGAATTTACTATCATTGAAGTGACTGAAACATTATCTTATCTTCCAAACAACAAGGCCTGTGGCCCTTCTGACATTAGTTATGAAATGCTAAAACATGCAGGCATACTTTTCTTTCAAGCAATCATAGCTCTTCTAAATAGATGTATTAACCTAACCAAATACCCAAGCAATGGAAAGAGAGTAAAATTTTCCCAATTTCTAAAAAACCTATTTTTGACTACATCTTAATCAACACCAGACTGATTAGCTTTCTCGAACTTACCAAAAAACTATATACAAAACTTCTTACAAACTGTCTAAATCAAGTATTTACTAAATATAGGATCCTCTTATCCTATAATTATATTACTTTGCCAGGCAATAGCACAGCTATACCTAACATATCTTAAATAATATTATCAAAGATGCATCTTGCAACTTCAAACAGCTTTGGCTTATATCTCAAGATATGAACCTGTTTGAAAAGGTACTAATTCACATTAATATGCCTTCTAAGCTAGTTAACATACTTACTAATTTATTAACAGATTGTCAAAATAGAGTAATTACCAACCTTGGCCTAACTAATCCATATATAGTTAAAAATGAAATAGACTAGGGAGAAACAATAACTCTACTATTCTGGCACATTTATTATAACCCACTTATCTATAAAATTGCATCACAATATAATAGTTACTTATTATCTACAACTTGGAAAACTCATCTTTAACCACCTAGATCCCAAAGCCTTTAAGCATCTATATCAGTATTAGCTTACATGAATAATACACTTTGGATAGCAAAAACAAAACAAGAATTAGAACAAATTACCTAAACTGCTTCATCTTTCTATCAAATGGCCAACATTTAGATTAATGCTACCAAATCTGTCTTTATTTCTAACTTATCTACATCTAATATTTAATTTTTCAACTATACTTTAGAGTCTATACCTGTTAACCAACTATTTAAGTTCTTAGGTTGTTGGTTTATACTTAATAACAAATATATTGAACAAATTAAAATTATTTGAGAAGAAACTCTTTAACTTACAAATATTGCTAACACAAAAAAAATTACAAATAAACAAATCATCTATATAATTAACACAGTTATTATACCTATACTCGAATATAAATTACATAGCATTATTATGCTTACTCTATATGCAACAACATTCTTGCCAAATACTTAACAATAACCAAACACAAATCCCACCTAGTACACTCAATCTCCAATAGTACTATACTTAACCCATACTTATATAATGTTTATAATATCTGGGACATCCAACTCCAACATCATATTACTAACTTTTTATTACAACTTAACAATTCTAACTTACTAGAAACTTCAACATGAATAAGACTACAACAACTTCAAAACAACCTATAGTCAACTATTAATATACTTCAACACCTTAATTCCATTATCAATGGTTCAAATAAACATACACTAAATTTTAAAATTATTCAATTACTAAAACACCTAAACATATTCATAACAGCTAATTCCGATATTTTATAGCCAAACACTATGTCATATAACCTTCAATCGATAGAATCAATTTTATCCCAATATCCTTAATACATTAGCTTTAAAAAACAAATCAGAAACCTTAACATCCTATATCTTAAACAGCTTTGTACAGCTGACAACACTACTTTATTAAAATAGAATCATTTTTCACCATGACTGTTATATCTATCTAAAGATCAAAAACCATTATAGTTTACTTTTTTAAAAGAAACCATAATGGCTCATAATAGTTTTAAAATTCTTCTTTCACACTACCAACAACCAAAATATAATTCTTTGCATACAGTTCACAACATATTTCTAAAAAATCTAAATTCTGATTACTTACATATACTGACAACAAGATTATTATTGGCAAAATCTGCAAACATCTAAAAAACATTAAACAAATATCTATTATATACTGGCAAACAAATATTAACATAAATCACTCTGGTTATTATCTTCTTTTACCAACCCAAAGCCTACCTTGTTTAGGCTGTTATCTAAACTCTAACAGAATTTAAAATTTATATACAATTAATGTATTAGCAACTATCTCTTCCCAATTTTTATGAAGAGTCAATTCTAACTCTTTAAACTTTAATGCCAACTATATTGATCTTATTCATTCAACAGCTATTAAACATCTATTATCAATTCCTCCCATACTAACAATTCCAATTCCCAACTCTTATGTCTTCGAAATATTCAAAACTAGTAAAGCAGCAAACACACTTAAACAATATTCAATTCTCAATAGCTCTCAACAACAACTTAAC
>CAJVQA010009493.1:0-12049 GCA_910591915.1 Cetraspora pellucida | reverse complement strand
ATATTGCTAAAATTAATTGTTAAAATTTTATTATAAAAATTAATTTTAAAAAAATTAATGCAGGCAAATTTGCCTGTGTTACAATCTAAGGGATAATATATTTTATTTATTATATATAGAAAAATGTCAAAGTTTTTGTTTTTCTCTTGAGATTAATACATGTCATTCATTATAAGTTATTTATATAATATTGTGACTTCTTTGTAAATATTATTACTGATTTGAAAAAATAAATAGTATCAATTTTTTAAAAAGAATATGTCAGATTTTCTACTTTTTGATAAAAATTTTGAAAGAAAAATCTAATAATAAAAACAGAGGAAATAATTAATTTGTTAATAAATTATAAAAATTATACTATATAGAGTATTACAGTATATTAAACCAAGTAACTATTTAAGTCTAAATCCTTATAGTATTTAATAAAGCTTCAAAGCTTATCTACTACTTATTTGTTTGGTAATACTTGAGTTTTATAACAAAGAACTTTACTTATAAAGGTTTAAGTCTTTTTTAACTCTTTTCAATTTATAAACAATATAAAATGAATAGCTTCTAATCCTAGTTATTCCAAAATAAAGTTTTGTTATATGTAATATAATAACTATATAGTTTTTGTAAATCAGACTTTTAGGAAAAAATTAATATAAAAGATTATTGCTTATTTAAAAATTGCCAAATCAAAATTATAAATAAATTTAAGTTAAATATTAAAATATTTCTTATTTTACTAAAATTTATTTAAAAATTAAAATATTAAATTTTGATTAGTGTAATATTAATATTACTACGTATTATATAAAATTATAATACTATTAGATCTGAATGATTATTTGAATAATTTTAATAGATATTTCTAAGCTTCCTTTTGCAAAAAACTGTAAAAACTTATGGATCAATAGTGCAGTAGTTAATACTTCCAGGTCACATTCGCAAAGTTACCAGTTCAATTCCAATTAGGAGAAAAAGCTGTGCTAGGATCATGATTGTTATGATCTTAAGAGGATTTCACACTTCTACTTTTGGACAAGAATATTACAAGAATGAATGATCTATGAAGATTGCCTATTTTCAATTTCAAATAAAGTATTACAGCAAGAACAAGTCGAGTGACATAGCTACAAAGTTACACAATACCCAGATAAGGAGATAATCCGACAAGAAATGTCGATAATATAAGGATCCCAGATTAGAAAATTACTGTAAAAGACAATAGAGATAAGGAGATGGAACCTGTAAGGACCATTGTTGATAAGGAACTGCAGACTCAAGTAAGGGATCCTACACCACAGGATCAAGGACTCAGGTTATCACAATAATGATAAACTTGTTAATAATGTGATATAGTAGGACTAGAGAACACCACTGATGATGTACGTAACAACTAAATATATAAACCTGTAGGTTCCAAACATTAAAGTTAATAAAAAAAATTAAAGCACCACATGTGCCCCATGATGTAATGCATCAGGGATAGTTAAAAAAAAAAAAGATGTAAAATTCATTACAAATTCATATTTTAATATTGCAAACCATTACTTTACTATTTTGCAATCTAAAACTACAATATAAATTAGAATCTAACAAACTATTAAATATATTGAATCTACTTACCTCACTTTAACAAATATTTATACTGATCTATAAGGATTGATAATTGAAAATATTAATATTAAAAAAAAATAGATGCTTGAAGTAAGTTCATGTGTTTCAAGAAAAATCAATAGTGCAATACACCTGATCATTTTTTAAAAAGATGAGATATGCAATTACAGTAATTTTAATAAACAAAAAATTAATAAACATGAAATTAAAAACCTACATAATTTAAGAAATAGAAACACGAACTGTTTTGCAGCATTTAAGTTAAAAGTTTATTCATTTACATAATTTGTTAAAAAAAAACAAATAAACCAAATTAGCAATTAAAAAAATTTTTCTTAGAATGTCAAGAGCTAAAGCCTGTAACATTATATAACGTAATAAAGCAAATGAAAAATTGGTTTAATTGAAAAAAAGCTTTGTATTAATAAGAAAACTTTATACGGTCTCAACTCTTTCTATAGCGTAAAAAAAGTTCGTTATAAAAAAGTGCTATGTTTTATTAATAATCCATGACCGAAATATTTAAGTTAGAGTCGACAATATATATATATATCATAGGCAGAAGTTCGTCTGATTGGCTAATAAAATTCAATTTAATTTTACATTATTTATGCAGTTTAAAGTATTTTTAAAAAAACCGAAAACTAATCATAATAAAGTAAAAAAACTATATAGAAGGTTTCATTAGAGCTGTAAGACTCCATAGTCAAAAATAAGGTCTAATTCTTGTCCGTTTAAAAAAGTTAGTATAGTAATAACTTCTCAAAACCCGATAAAATCAACTTATTACTAATCTAATTTTTTTTTTTAAACCGAATGAGAGTTAGATCTTATTTTTGACTATGGAGTCCTACAGCTCTAATGAAACCTACTATATAGTTTTTTTTACTTTATTATGGTTGGTTTTCGTTTTTTTAAAGAGTACTCTAAACTGTATAAATAATGTAAATTTAAATTGAATTTATCAGCCAATCAGACGAACTTCTGCCTATGAATATATATATCGATACGTTTTTTTTTTTAATCGACAAATCGTTAATCCCCGAACCCAACCTGGTACAAACTTTCTGAGTACATTAATTGACTAATTGTGGCGCCTGAATAATATAAAATTTAATATATTAGATGCAATTCAAGTTTCAATATCTCTTAATATACGTAACAGTTTTAATAGTTTTGAACAGGGTTTTGGCCATATGAAAAGTTGTCCAAAATTGTCCCCACCACCGATGTATTCTATAATTCGTAGTCTTTCTATTTGTATTTAAAACTGTTCCAGAACCTCTAATACTAAATCATTGTAGAATCTGTAAATTTCTTATATTCAAGACATATAATAAAAATTGTTATATTGTTATTTGTTGTATAATTGTATTAAGAACGATAGCTTAAAAGTGTTCAAGCTTATATTGTTTTTACGTAGTGGAAAAAAATCATATCTTGAAATTTTGTATAGTATGTTTCCTATTTAAACATGGATTAAAAAAACTTTTTAGTACGTAGATTTATGCAAAAAAAAACTTTTTTTATAATAAAAAAAAAACTCACCACCATTACTTTTCATGTGATTTTTTTCTATGTTTGAAATTGAATAAATTGAATCTAACTAAATTCGAAAGCGACTTATGAAAACCAAATTAATTTTAATTAAATCTGTAGTTTATATTTTAAATACTTTATTTCTATTTACATAAATTTTTTACACAAAGACAAGTATAATCCTTTCATTTCAAACAAAAGAAAAATACAAGAACGAGGAACTGAATAGGGGTAAAATTTAAAAGAAAATTTGAATGTTTTTTTTTTGACGATGATGATTATTAGAGAAAAGTGAATATAAAATCTAAGGGAGAAAGTTGAAGCCAAGCAATTTATAAAGTACCTTAGGTAATAAATCAAAATATAAAAAGCTATAGATTCATCCTTTTCTTAAACGTTAAGAGAATAGTCAGATACTGCCTAGCACATTTCAAAACAGCAGCAGGAGAATTGTTCCGATTATTACAAAAGAAACCTCTTTCTTTACGAATTAAATTCGGACGTTCTTGGTCTAATCGTACGTTTATATCTTTAACCTGACTATTTTGTTGATACGAAAGAATGGATGGTATCACGTGACTTACGTCGCCGAACGTAAAACTCACGAAACCGATAACAGGTAAATACCTACATATACTCTATTCTATCATCATTAAAAGAAACAAGCTCTATAGTTTCATCATTTTTTCCTTGTAATCTTTTTATTGCGTATTCTTCAGCATCGCCATTTTGCCAACCACGACATTTTTTTCCTACACGGTAAGCGGCAGTTGATTCAATCATCTTATCCTAATAAATTTAATAAAAAAAAGAATTTAAAATAAAAATAAAGAATAGAATGAGATATTGTAGAAGAGTACATACGCTCATAGAAAGTTTAGGTTTTGATTTAATGCGCTTAGAATGACGTTCTGAAGGAAAATAATCTATAGATTTGATCCATTCCTTTTGTCGATTTGGACCTAAAGGAGAAGGAATATCTGGAACGTGACAAGAGTTTTTCTTTTCTAAAAGGATTAATAGAATGCATGATTAAGATTGACGAATAATATAAGGATGCGAAGAGAGACTGTGTAACGAGACAAAGGTTAAAAAAGGTAACATAAAACGTACGAAGTTTCTTTAAGGTGAGCTCAGAACGGACAAGTACATGAGGTTTATCAGATAAAGATCTTGCCATTTGAAATTCGGATGGAATAAAAGAATCAGAATGAATAGGGATGTCAAACAAACTATATAGAGCAATAAAATAGGGAGAAAAAGTTAAAGAATAAAAACCACAAAGCGTACATATATATACAAAATCCAACGTAACGGAAGAATAAAACACAACGACATATTGTAGGACAATCCCTGCATATAAAAGGGCAAGTAACCATAAATAGATAAAATACTCACTAAGCATTAAAAGTTCCATTATTCCCACCATTGACAACACTACTTAACGCCGAGGAACCATTCTTAGAAGAGGTTTTACAATTTTTTCTAAGCCCATTACTTTTTCTGGAGATAACATTGAGTATTTTTGATTTTAAATCAGATGCAATACCACCGATTACATTTACTAGAAACCATACGCAACATTTTATTACAAAGACACATGAACAAAACGCTGATAAAACACCAAATGTCATGATGGATAGGATGATTACAGAAATTGCGTATAGTTTGCTATTGGAGATTGTCGTAATTTTTAATGGAGACATTGTTCTTTTTTAGGGAAATAAACAGATAAACGTATAAGCCGTCAAAAAGCCGTCAAAAGCCGTTAAGAAAGGATTATAGACCGATCGACAAAATATAAGCTTATATAAATGCTCAGGCAAGAGAATATTATTAAAACTTTGTCTTTTTTTTTCTCAAGTATTTTCGTGGAGTGCATTAATCAATTGATATAGTAATAATTGCGAGAGATTAAAAACACAAAGATGTTAACTATATACCTAATAATGAAGTTATTATTAATACGTATTATTATTTTACTGTATGTACAAGAACAATCGATGTTTCATAATCAATGCGTTTTATATGATAAAAAAGAAACTCAATTCGGTATTATTAAATAATACATTCTTCTCAAGGGACGTTTTTTTTTAGATGAAAATCAAATTGATATTTATTTATTAAAAAATATTGGTACATGTGATTCGGTGAAACAATAATGAACAGCTAGTCATTGTAGCATGATATTGCACAATAAAACATTACATATCATCATACGTATCGATATTAAAAAATGTATGAAGAGGTGCCGGATTAACAAACTCAAAGAAAACGCCACACTTGCATTTTTTACAAAAGTTACGTATAATTTAATCCCTTTTTCAGAATTTTTTGGACGAATGTGAGAATCAGAAAAAAAAATTTTTTTAAATCAAAAATATGCAAGTCTTAAAGTAATTCAGTCTTTAAGGATAGTCATTTACTTATGAAAAGATTGACGACCAAAAACTTTACACATACGTAAATAAACAGAATTAGAAATTTCAAGCCAGAGGACAATACAAAAAAAGTTAAAAATGTAACACACGTTACAAAGAGAAAACGAATCCCAATAATGGATCATGGAACGCCATCATTTTCTTTTTAGACTATTATATTACTATAATTTACTATAATAATTACACGAAATTCTTTCGAGTAACGGTAAGACAACTTTTGCCACTTGATTTTTATTTATCATGTTTCAAATTTTCATATATGATGAATGCATTTATTGAGGATACTGAGGATAACTTAATATTGTTTAAGATAGGCTCTTTAATATTGACATTGATGTGGTTCTTGACCGTGGGTGCGTACCTTTTGTGAGAAAATCATGTTTCATGTGTAATAACATAACGATAACGAATTTCAAAATCAAATTTCAAATAAGGAAACTCTTTGCTTAGCAATGCTGATAGTGTATTGCGGCATGTGATTTAATATCATTCATTTATTTTTAGCGATATTAAAAAATTCTTATACGTATCTCGATTATTCTAAACTCACGTTGCCTATTATTTCGCGCGTCTCGATTAAGTGATCATGATTGCCATTACATAATGTCCATGTCTATTGATTCACCATCAAAGCTTTGATTGTCCTATGTAATTACGTATACCATCAGAAGGTGTTTAATAATAGTTATATCCTGGACAGTCGGATATTAGCGAATTTTGCAGTAAAGTATAATCGGCCGCGTAAACGGCTGATTATACTTTACTGCAAAAATCTGACTACACAGTATATAACTGATTATCCCCTGCCATCTACATAACATAACTTTCATGTACTTATTTTAGAGAGAAACCTGTTTTTTACGCATTGTTTTTGATATATATTTAAGATTAAATAAGATAATATACTCAATCACCTAAATTAAATAGATATATAGAAATAAGTACATGAAAAAGTTACTTAGATGGGGGATAATTACAATGATTGCCTACTTGATGTAACATTTTCATGTTCAAGTTCTTTAACAACTTTTTTTCTTGATATTCCTTTATTCTTTTTCATCTGACAACGATTGTCATTTGCAGATTCTATTCGAATTTAAGTATATTATTAGAAAAAATCTTAAAATTGCACCCATGCACCCAATGCATCATGTATAATTTATATGTACAATAATAGTTAAATTTAGGGTTATGGTTGGGGTAAGTAATAATTTGTCTCTCATCATCCCTGCCGCCACGTACAAATACCAATTCATAATGAAAATTTTGAGTGTATCGATAAAAATGTGTCAATAAATCCTTTTAAAATTGTAAGAGGAACATTTTGGTTAGTTACACGACAGGGGTTACCCTAGTAAAACTTCGAGAAATAAGAAACGATAAATAGAGTAATAATCAGGCCTACCGTATAATTGATTGTGAGGGCAATTAATTGATTGGTGGCGCAGTCACAATGAGTCAATTTTTGGTGTAATGAATTATTTGCGTGACAAATAAGGGTCTACTAATACGTTTAATTAGTATATCCTTATTTGTCACATATAATGATTCATCGCAACCATGTGATAAATGGTAATTAATTGCAATTATTTCGTCATTAATTGGGTTTCAATTAATTTCATGATAATTTTAATTGGTTTTAATTGTATGATGTATAACAAAAATTAATTTTAATTAATTTTTCGGTAGGCCTGGTAATAATATAAATTACGATTTGGGTTAGTGTAAAGGGGATGTTTTTTATTAGTTACACGACAGGTTAACTTAGTAAAATTTTAAGATAGCGGGGTGCACCGAATGCCCGGTGCACTTTTAACAAAATCCTCATTGTTAAAGATTTAATAAATAAAATTTTAAAAATCCATTAAAGGCAATTCAAATAAATATCAAATATGCTTGCGAATTTTTGATAATGATTAGATATATAACACTGTTTAAATTTTAAATAGTTTTTTAATTTTTAGGATTGGGTCTGCCTCATACGTATCTTTATTAATTTTTAAGTTTATTACATATAGACAATGTCACAATACCATATTAGATGCTACTACTAACATATATTTATCTATAACCTACACTTATCAAAATAGTTATATACATCCCGCTTATATATTACCTAGATTTATATATATGCCTTTTTATCTAATCAATCTTTTGTACATTTTCGTATAATTGGTTATTAATTTCAATTGAATTTTATATTATTTATACAGCTTAAAGTACTTTTACAAAAAAAAAAAAAAACAAGCTACAATAAAATAAAAAAACATATATAGAAAGTTTTATTAGAGTTGTAGGACTCTATTGTTAAAAAGTATCTTTAACTCTTATCTTATTAAAAGTTAGCATAGTAGCGACTTCTCAAAAATAAATAACATAAAGTTATTATTATATTATGCCAACTTTTTTAAAAAGATAAGAGTTAAAATACTTTTTAACAATAGAGTTTTACAACCCTAATAAAACTTCCTATACATGTCTTTTTATTTTATTGTGCGTTGTTTTTGTTTCTTGTAAAATTATTATAAACTGTATAAATAATGTAAATTCAATTGAAATTAATAGCCACTAAAGTTTTACTATAAAATTGTTATCAAAGTTTACTATTTTTATATTTAATTCTCATTTTCATATATCTTTTAATTTTTGAATTTACCAAGTTGATTGTTAAATTAATTTGTGTATATAATTAATTAGACAAACCATTTATTTTTTCAATGTTTAAGTTTTTTTAATAAACTATGTAACTATTTATCAATAAAGGTTCAAAAAGATAAAAAAAATTAAATATAAATTATTATTATTATATGTACGTATTAAAAACACAGTATTAGTCAAAAATATCATTATAGATATATTTTATGTAACAGATTTTCCATGGGCTGTTGTGAATATCATGGATGGCGAAGCCGTGGTAATACATGACATCACGGTTAGAGTTGTTATTGGAGTGTTTCAGTTAATAATAAAACATCTCGATATAACCACTCCGGAACACTCCAGAAGCGGGTTATACGTTTTATCATATTCTGAAGTATTTCATTAACAACCCCAGTCATGGCACACCGTTGAATATCCACGGCTTCTATGTCCCGTAACATTTCTGATTAAAATTTTTAATGATGACGTAATGTCCGTGAAATAATTTTTGATATTTTCACAGCATTGTCATCATAAAAATATCAACAGAAATGCTCACGGACGAACATTAGGGGCCGTAGAATATATTAAATCTATTAAATGTAAAGTTAACAAATAAATTTAAGCATCTTATTACGTACGTACCTAATTTTGATAACAATTCTATGCCAGGTTTTGGAACAAAAAATTATAAAAATTGTCTTTTCATGTTTCTATATAGTTTTGATACAGTACAGTAAAAAATATTGTGATTTATAAAAAGTTTTATAACTCAAAATTTGAAATGTAATCAAAGATCTTTTTTTAACAGATTTGTTACAATAATTAGAATAAATTTTTATTTTTTTTTGATTTTTTATAAAGTTATTTAACTTAAAGGTTATATATAGTGAAGCTATTTTTTATATTCTTTAAATTTATCATTCATACTTTTCATCAAAATAAAAACTTTGAGTAAAGAAATCTTAACAATTATTTGATTAAATTTGATGAAATTTTTTTTATTCTGATTTCATCTTCTAGTAAATTTAAATAAAAAGTAAATTTATTGAATTTGATCAAATGGTTGTCAAGATATTTTTGTCTAAAGATTTAAATAAACTCAAAACATTTATCAAAATAATTATATTAAATTTTTTAAATTTTAAGTAAAAATATCTTAACAACTACTTAGTCAAATTTGATAATTTTTTTATTTAAATTTTATATGTCTAGAGGATTCAAATACAAAAAATATATCAAATTTGGTTAAGTGATTATTGAAATAATTTTATTCAAAGTTTTAAAAAACTTTTAAACTATCTATTTAAATAAATTATATTAATTTTTTAAAACTTTTAGCAAAAATATTTTAACAATTATTTGATTAAGTTTAATAATTTTTTTTTATTTAAATTTTATAAGTTTAAAGAATTTAAATAAAAAAAAGTTATCAAATTTGATTAAGTAGTTGTTGCTCAAAGTTTTAAAAATTAATAACTTCTTTATTTTGATAAATATTTTAATATTTTAAAAATTTTTTTAATTGTATAAATTAAAAGAATTTAAATAAAAAAAGTTTATTAAATTTGGTTTAATAATTGTTAAGAT
Source organism: Cetraspora pellucida (assembly GCA_910591915.1). Classification (NCBI taxonomy): domain Eukaryota; kingdom Fungi; phylum Glomeromycota; class Glomeromycetes; order Diversisporales; family Gigasporaceae; genus Cetraspora; species Cetraspora pellucida. The sequence continues at coordinate 2,234 of CAJVQA010009493.1, read as the reverse complement.
ATTTTTGTTCAAAGTTTTAAGTAAAAATACTTAACAATTATTTGATCAAATTCAATAATTTTTTTTATTTAAATTTTCTAAATTTATAAAATTAAAATAAAAAATCATTAAATTTAATCAAATAGTTGTTAAAATATTTTTGCTAAAAGTTTTTATTTATTAAAAAAATATAAAAAGTAAATTTAGAATATAAAAATAGTCTTCTATATATATAAATTTGTATTTAATATATATAAAAAAATAATTTATTAGAAATGATAAAAAAATAATTTTATAATTATTAATAGTTTTGAATTATTTTAAAAATTATATTTTAAAGAGATGTAACAATCTAGTAAAGTAAATAGGTTGTTAACCTCCAAGTAGCAGGTCTAGAGTTTAAATCTCAGTAATAGCAAAAATTTGCAATTCTTTTTGTGTTATAATTAATTGTTTTCTGTAATTAGTTGGGATTAGATACCTGTAATCTGTGTTATACTAGCATAACTAGAAGGTTTAGGCACTTGTACAATGTTGTACAAAGAAACACAAACTGGTACCAGGCAATGTAAAATCAAGATAAGTTCTCAGATTATGTAAATTATGGGAACCAGATAAAAGACAGAAGCCCAATTAGAAAGGTAATACAAACTTCAGATGATGCTACTGTAAAGACTAGATCTATAAAATAGAACTAAAATTTGTGAAACCAGACAAATGTATTAGTCTTTGAGGAGGAACCAGATGAACCAACCAGGCTGCCAAAATTTCAGAGAAAAAGAATACATGCTAGCAAACATGTAAATCAAAGATATAATTACAGTCTATCTTTTCAGGCTATCTGAAATAACAGCTTGGTAGAACTTAAATTAAATACCAAAGTAGTAGAGATATATTATAAAGTTAGTACTAGGTTAAAATAAATTCTACAAGAACATAGTGGTTTAATGATATACCCTAACTATCAGTGTTGGTCTCAGTCATAATAATATCAGATCAGTTATAAGAATGAGATACAAAAGATTCTAGAAGATTTAGTACAAAGTCAAAGATTTAAAGAACTGCTTTAAAGACTTAGTGGTCATAGCATATTTTCATTGACATCAGACAGGGTTGTTGATATACAGAGGTAGGTGTGTAGATACAAAAACTAGATTGGTTAAATAGAGAATCTACAAGCAGATTTCAGATATGACAGCTAGTGTAGAACCTTCAGGCAGACTACTTAAATTAGACAATAACTAAAGTTGTATAAGTAGCTAGTTGTATACTCTTTCTATAATTGCTCTCTGTAGTTGTAATACAACTATTAGCTAAATATACTATTAATAAAATCCTAAGTTACAAGTATTTACCTTAATATTTAAAAAAAAAATCATAGTTTAAAATATTAATAATTATAACAATAATAGTTAGCTAAAAAATATTATATTTTATAAATATAATAACTTTTATTTTTATAAGTTTATATAATTATTTTGTAATAAGTTTAGATTATAGATAATTTGTTTAAAGTTTTAATATTAATAGCTTATAAATATAGAATTTAAATATAATTTTTTTTGTATATTTTATTTATAAAAAGGTTAACTAAGTTTTAATAAAGATAGAAATATAATCTTATTTTTAATATTAAAAAAAATTTATTATTTTGTAATTACTAAATATATAATAATTAAGTTATTAAATATTTGTTTTTAAATAATAAAAAAATTTTAAAATTATATAAAATTATAATTTTTTTGCTTTTACTAAAGCTAATATTAATAATAGCTACTATTTTTATTATGTTTTTAATTATATATATATATAATTTGTATAAGAATAAGTATACAACTAACTATTTGTACAACTTTTGATTGTCTATTTAAGTAGTCCACTTAAAGGCTCTAGACTAAATATTATATCTGTAATTTTCTATAAAATTACCTATTTAAACACTTTATACTATACTATACTAGATAAATAATATTAAAACTCTTATATATCTAAATACTATTTAACTTAATATATGATTTTTTTAAGTATATTTGTTAAGCTATTATTCATCTTAGAACACATCATCTAACTGTAAGCTTTAAATACTTTTTGTTAATAAATTTATCTATTTTATAGTTCTATTAATAGAGCTATACTTTTATAAAGTTTATTCAAATCTTAGTATTAACTTTATATTATTGTAATAAAATTTACTAAAAACTAGCAAGCTGTAGTAATTTTAAATGCACAAATGCTAAGTAGAAGATCTTTTATTT
>CAJVQA010009492.1:0-12049 GCA_910591915.1 Cetraspora pellucida | reverse complement strand
TTGTTTCTGTTTCTGTTGCGACTTATTAGTATTGTTTCTTGCATTCTCTTGCCATTGAGGCAATTTGTCTATTAGCTTATAAGCTCTATGCAGAATACTGTCTTGTAAGTTAATATCTTTGCTACTTTCTGGTAGTGGTTCAACAGGTATTAAAGCTTCAATCAGCAGTGTAGCTTGTTGATCATAAATAAGTTGAAATAGAGTATATCCAGTAGTAGCATGTTTCTTTGTTCGGTATACTAATAATATAGCAGGAATATGAATGTTCCAATCATCTGTTCCTTTTACTTTAGCAAGTGATTCACAGAGTGTTCAGTTAAATTTTTCAATCATGTCATTTGTTTGTGGGTGGTATGGTGATGAGAATTTATGTTTGATTAGAAACTTTTCGCATAATATGCAGATAGTTTCACTAATAAAGTTTCATTCTTGGTCAGATAAGATAATTTTTGGGGTTCGATGTTTATAAACTATTTCTTCAAAAATAAATTGTGCTAGTGTAGCAGCATCAGCATCAGACATAGCTCAGGCTTCTGGCCATCATGTTAGATATTCAGTAGTAACAATTATATAGTGATTATTTTGTTTAATAAGAGGAAAAGGTTCTATTAAATCAATACCAATTTGTTCAAAGGCTCATCCTATTTGAATAGGATGAAGAGGTTTCTTTCTTCATTCCTTTTGTTATTGTTGACATTCTGTACAAGTTTGAACATATTCTTGTATATCTCTATATATTTGGTTCCAATAATATCGTTCAGCAATCTTATAGTACATGGCATCTGTTCCTAAATGTCTAGCAGTAGGATGTTTATGCATCATGTATAGGATAGGTTCTACTTCAGTCCATTTAATAACTCTGAGGTGATAAATAGGGTCTTTTCTATTCTTTTTATATAATAGTCTATGCTTTGTTTCAAAATGTCTGGCTTGTTAAATTAGTTGTTTTTCTTCTATATCTGTTAACTTTTTAGGTAATGTGTTTGATTCTAAATAATTATATAAGTTAATATATTGATCCAAATTCATTGGAATGGTATAGGTAGTGTCTAAGTTGGCAGCCTTGAGAGTGCATCTACATTGGAATGAACTTAGCCTGGTTTATGAATAATTTCAAAATTATAGGGTTGTAATTTAAGTATCTATCTTCTAATTCATCCTTTAGGTTCAGTTATCCTTAACCATTTAAGAGCATAATGGTCAGTAATAAGAATAAACTTTGCAGTTTCTAGGTATTTATGAAAATGTTCGATTGCCCAAACTATAGCAGCACATTCTAATTCAGTAGCACTATAGTTTATTTCTTCTTTTCGAAGGCTTTTACTTGCATAAGCAATTAGATGTTCTCTTCCATCTTTTTTTGTTTGACTGAGTGTAGTACTAAAGCTATAATAAGAAGCATTGATGACTAATATGAAAGAGTACTTGAAATTAGGATAAGCTAAGATAGGAGCAATGGTTAGTCTTCTTTTTAATTCATCAAAGGCTTTTTGTTGTTCAGAGTGCCATTCATATGTAGTATTCTTTTTCATTAAATGATTAAGAGGTCTGGCTACACTTGAAAAGTTTTGGATAAATTGTCTATAATATCCAGCAAGTCCTAGGAAAGATCTAAGTTGGGTTACATTTTTAGAAGATTGTATATTGTGAACAGCTTTTATTTTCTGAAGGTCTGGAGCAATTCCATTTCCAGATATAATATGGCTTAAGAAGGGTAGGCTCTGCATCCAATAATTATATTTTTCAATGTTAAAACATAATCCGGCCTTTTGAATTCCAGTAAAGACTTTTCGTAAATGTTCAAGATGCTCATCAAATATTCTTGAGTAGACAATAGTGTTATCTAAGTATGCTACTACAAATTTCTATACAATTCCATTATAAACTTAGTCCATTAATCTTTAAAAGGTTGCTGGAGCATTGCAAAGTTCAAAAGGCATTATATTAAATTCATAAATGCCAATTGAGTAATAAAAGCAGTCTTTTCTCAGTCTTTAGGGTCTATATCAACTTGCCAATATTCACTAGCAAGATCTAGGATAGAGAACTACATTAATTCAGCAAGTGCATTAAGCATTTCATCTATTCAGAGTAAAGGATATGCATCCTTCTTCATAACAGCATTAAGTTTTCTATAGTCTACACAGAAATGTAATTTTCCATTCTTCTTTTATACTAGTACAATAGGAGAAGTTTAGGGGCTACTAGAAGGTCTAATAAGTTTATTATCGAGCATTCATTGTATTTCTTCTTTTATAAATGTCTGTTCTGTAGATGGCATTGAATAAGGGCATAATTAAATAGAAGGAACATCTTCAGTATAGATTTTATGAGTAACCAAATTAGTATGGCCTAATTTAGTTATATCCAATGCAAAAAGGTCCAAAAATTCTTCTAATAGTTTTCTAAATTTTTGTTCTTGTTCTGGTCGTAAGGGTTCAATATTTACAGCTGTTTTAGAGATTAAGGTGTATTCTTTATAAAGAATACAGGTCTCAATAGAACACACCATTTGGGGTATAAGGTTGCTAGGATTTGTTTCAGGCTTGTCTGGGTCATCAGGTAGTTTTTCATCTTGCCTGAGATTATTTAAAAATTTTGAGATCTCAAAAGAGTTTTAAGGACATTTTCTTGTTGCCTGATATGTTGAAAATGGTTTTGAAAGAATTGTAGGATTTGTGCATTAGTGTCTTGCAGAAATTGAACTTGTGTTTGCAATTGTTGGATAAGTTGAGCTTGTTGATCCAACTGAAGTTGCATCTTGATAAGAGGTTCAATATAAATAGGTCTAGTTCTGAAGTAAGTTTAATGTTTGGTAAATATGCTAATGCAGTATTACAATTACTACAGTATCCATCATGTTGGTCTAATTCTTCTTGATGCTTAACATGTAAGCATTCTTTACAGAGGTCAACAGAGATACTAAAATTGCAATGTAAGGTAGCAAGAGCAAATTGTTGATTATATTCAGGATGGCTAGTATCAAAGGATTCATCTAATATTTGTTGAAGAAGAAGTTCATCATTCTCTTCAAGGGTTTTTTGTTCTTCTTGTAATACTAGTTCCATGTCATCATTAGACCTGGGTTGGCTAAAACGATCACCAACTTGAGGTTTAAGAGCTTCAATAATAGTCTAATCACTTTCCCAAAGAAGAACAGCAGCAAGGTGATATATACAAGTCTGGTTTAGGTTATATTGAGATCTGGCACTTCGGTTAGATTCTGTGTAATGTCTGATTCTTGTTCATAAATTGTAGTTAGGATTATAAAGAACATCTTGACTAGCTTTATGAGCATATAAATACTCAAACTTACAAAACTAAAGTTCTTTACTAAGGCTTTCTAGTTGGTATATTCGAGAACGAGGTTCTGCTTTTTGGCATACTTTATATTCTACAAGTAGTCCACGACCTTCCCCTTATGTATAAAACTGAATACTTCGAGGATCTTCTTAATCAAGAGCATAGTGAAAGTTAAAATAGCAAGCATGACAGAAGAGTTAGTTGTTAAGAGCTCTTAGAAACTTAGGTCTTTCTGGAACATGGCACTGGCAGCAGTGATGAGTACATCTATAACTATAATGAGGTAGTCTTTGGAATTCTACTATTTCAGAGTTACAGTCACACTTATAGAAATGGTTTTGCTTTCAGAGATTAGCCAAAGGACAATCAATGCTAATGTGTTCATAACAGTTGCATGAGTTACAAATATTTTGTGAATAGACTCTATGGAGATGGTTAGGTTGATTGCAAGTATGACAGCTGGCTCTTTTTAATGATTGTTGAGGACAGTAAGTGGCAATATGTTCAAGTTGTTGGCAACAATTACAAAGGTTGATAGGACATTGTGCAAAAAGATGATTTGGTGATCTACAGTTTCTATACACACAGGCTTTAGGTTGTCTGGTTCTATGCTTGGGTTAGTAAACAGTCCATTCTTCTGAACTATTGCTAGAAGATAGTTCAGTAGGTTCAGCATTAAGAGCATATGCTTCTAAGGATGTAAGATATTCCTGTTCATAAAGCTTAAGCTCATCAGGATCAGTAACAATAGGTTGAGCTGGGAGTGGTTGGTCATTTTTGTAGATAGTAGGAATGGCATGCTTTTTACCTTTCCACTTAAAGAAATAGCATCCATTTTCTAGTTGTAACTAGCTTCAACTTTCTTGGACTAGTCATTGTCAAGAAGAAGAAAATATAAAGTAATATCTACTACTTCAACAGTGACAGAAATAGTAATTTGGTCTATAGTAATTGGTAAATCTCAAATGACTCCTAAAGGTCTAGTAGAATTACCAGTAGCTGACATAATAAGACTAGAGGAGGCTTGTTCAATTTTTAATCCTAATTCTTTAACTACCTTGTAAGCAATCATGCTTACAGAAGCACTACTATCAATAATAGCTTGGTAGGATCTGTTTTTGAGTTGGATATTGCATTTAACAGGTGTAGTGTGAGTAAAGGATATAATAATATTGGCATTCTTAGCTTCTTCATTTAAATGTGCAGAAAGTGCAGTGCGGATAGAAGGGTTGGTTAACAAGGTTTCATATTTTTGCAAACTAATTGAAGAAGAAGAAGAAGAGAGTGTCTGATTCTGATCAAGATAGTAGGCATTATGATAGTATAGAGAAGGAGATAAGTTGAAGAAGTATCTGAAGTGTTCAGAGCTTCTATTTCTTTAATAATTTGATGAATAGTAGTTTCGTTCACGAGATTGGCTTCTATTTTGAGGATGATCTTGACTTCTGAATCGAGAATAATTATGTTGATTGTCTCTGATAGGTCTTCAGTTATAGAAGCCTTGTCTTCATTCTCTGTCTCTCTTTTTAGTAATATAATTAGAAATAAAATGTTCAGTGCATCCACAATAAAAACAAGTAGGTGGTTGTTTAAGTTAAGGTGCTTGAGTAGGGGCTTTAGCATAGTTTACAGAAGTGGTAGAAGCAGGTTGTTGTTGCTGAGCTAGGTTAATACTAAGTTGAGCAATTTGGTCAGTTAATTGCTTAATAGCTTGGTCTATTTCTGAAGGCATAGCAATAGCCATAAGCTTTCCAGTTTCCCATTGTTGAGCAGCAGTGATGGCAGCATCTAGGTCTGCTGGTTCAGATGCTTGAACATTGATAGCATATTTTGGTTGTAATTCTTGAATAAAAAGTTGAGTAACAAAAGCAGCAGGAAAGGCTGTAGTGGGGTTTACTTTCTTTTATAGAGATCTAAATCTATTTACATAAGCATTAATACTGTCTGTTCCTTGTTTGATGTTGAATAATTGTTTTTGCCAAACTGCTTTCTGTTTAGGAGTACTAAATCAAGCTTTAAATAGATGTTTAAAACTTCGGTTTGGAGCAGCATCATTATTGTAAACATTAGACTGAGGGTTCAGACTTTGGTACCAGTCTAGAGCAATGCCTTTCATATATACAGAAGCAAGTTCTAATCGATAGGCAGCATTCCAATGGTTTGCTGTACTAGCTCTTTGAAATTCTTAGAGCCAGGTAAGTGGGTCTTGAGTATCATCATCTTGGAAAGGTTCTATAGTTAATAAGGCTTGTTTATTTCCACATCCTAAAGCAGTAGCTAAGTTATTAATAGCAATAGCTGCATTTTGTAAAGCTTGATCAGCCATGTTATCAAGTGAGTCAGAAAGGTTGTTCAGGATAGATGGGAGTAGAGGAAGAAGTTGAGGTTGAGGTTGAGCAACAATAAGTTGAGATTGAACTAGAATAGGTTGTGGTTGAGGAAGAGCAAGTTGAGATAGAGGTGAAGAAAGAGAGCTATCTTCAAAAGTCTGTAATAGTAGTAAGTTAGTAGGAGTATAGTTTGAGCTAGAGGTTTCTGTAAGATCCACAGAAGCAATAATATATTCTTCAGTCTCAATATTATCAGTAATAAGTAAAGGAAGTACTGAAAAATTGATTAAAAAAGGCTGTTGATAAGGTAAACCAAGAGGAGTATAATGACTAGCAGAGTGTTCAATAGAAGTAGCTATTTCACTATAAGGAGATAGGCTATCTGCAGGGTTAGTTAAGAGTAAAATATCAGCAGTAAGGATTATATTATATTCTTCAGTTGGAGGTAGAATAGGACTTTCTAAATCTCCTAAATATTGACTAAATTGACCAGGTTCTTCAAAACTAAAACTTTGGAGTGTGTCAATATGAAGGTCAAAAGCATTTTGATGTTCAAAAGGTAAGGTAGGAACTTGTAAGAACTGGGTATATTTTTGAACTAGTGCTAGAGCAATTTTTCTAAGATTGAAGGTATTAGATTGATAATAGCAACTAAAAATAATATCTTAAACACAAAGGCAAAGTGTGATTCGATTGGGAAGATTGGTAAGAAGAGTAAAGTTTTCTTGAGTTTTAGAAGTGTGATACTCAGCATGGAAGTTGGTCCTATACCAAGTCCAAAATTTTTCAAAAGGTGAATGAGGACTAGTGCAGGTAGGCCAATAATACTGAAGACAAGATAGATCTGGATTGGTTGCTTGAAGCATGTCTACAGTGAGGTGAGTTCTAGTTAAATAGGTGTTTTGGTAACTTTGTATATTTTCATGATGAAGTTCAGCAGCAGTGTGAACCATAAAAGAAAAGTTCTCTTTTGTTTAAGAGAGTAATCAAAGAAAAGTTTTCTAACTCTAGAACAATACAGCAGCTATCTTCTGAGACAGTTATGTATAGTAAAAATTAATACAGCAGCTATCTTTTGAGACAGGTTATGTTCAGTGAAAATTAATACAGCAGCTATTTTCCGAGACAGGTTATGTTCAGTAAAAATTAATTTGGCAGCTATCTTCTAAGATAAATATGTTCAGTGAAAATTATTCAGCAGCTAGAAATCAAACTGGCTTTTATTTTTGTTTTCTGCCAGAAGGCACTAAATGTTACAGTAGGGAGGCCTTCTTTAACTCCTTACTATAACAATAACACAGCTACAAAAATTCTTTACAGATTTATAGTGATGTCCAAGAGGGAAGTATAGTAGCTTTAACTATTTAGCAACTATACCCTTCTCTGAGCAGTTCAGTTAAGATAATACAACAGTTTATAACTTTATTAACTTGGAAGTGATAGACCTTGCCTATAGGAATTACCCTAGAGGGTGAATATCAATATAGTTTATAGATAAAGATAATAACTTTATTAAAGAAATAAGGCTATCCATTAGGTTTCTGTTCCTAAGAAATCCTTTTACACTTTATAGAAGTTACTAATTAAAAGGTAGAGGAGGAGGGGTGTCTATGACTTGCTTGACTTGAGGAAATTCTTGAAGTTTATATATCTGTTAACAATCATTAAAGCTAAGCATCAAAGCTTAATAATTATTAAAGCAAAGTATTAGATGGCAGGTGTCAAACATTAAGCGTTAAGCATCAAGTGTCAAGTGTTAAGTGTTAAGCATTAAGCATCAAGCATCAAGTGTCAAGTGTTAAGCATTAAGTGTTAAGCATCAAGCATTAAGCATTAAGCATCAACTGCTGTAATTGATTTGTTCTACCTAATATAATAATAATAACTAATAATAATAATAACTAATGCTAATAATAATAATAACTAATGCTAATAATAATAATAATAATGCTAACAATATATATTCATAAAACTATACTAAAATATAATAATAAAATTCATTCTATAACAATAACTTCTCTAAAGTAGCATAGCCTTTGAACCAGCTACTATGTAAAAAAACCTTTTATATATGGAATGAACTACAACAGAAAGCTTTTAAAAAATTAAAACAGAGACTTATTACAGTTCTTATATTAAAGTATTCTGAGTTTGATAGACTATTTATTTTAGCTACTATGCCTCTTATTATGATTTAGAGCTACTCTTAGTCAACTAAATAGAAATAGAAAAAAATACACTGTAATTTATATAAGTAAAAGTTTAACTAAAAGAGAAGTTAATTACAGTGCTACTGAACTTAAATGTGCTGCAATTGTATAGTTTATTAAATATTTTTAGAAATATCTTGGAACTGCCAAATTTATTCTGATTACAGACCACTCTGCTCTTAAGTAGTTACAATTTGCTAAATCTAAAGGATGCTTAGAAAAATAGATTTTAAAACTTTGGTCCTATAACTTTAAAATTATTTATAAGTTCACTTTAATGTAAATGTCCTATTTTGACTCTAGATACAAACCTTATACCAAAACTCTTCCTCATAAATTTAAACCTATATTATAATTTATATAATTATATAGAATCAGACAAGTTACCTGACTTTCTATCTTAGGAACAGATTAAACAAATACAACATTATGCTAGACATTTTACTACTAAGAAAAGACTATTATACAAGAAAAACAAAAAGAACTTTCAGTACCCTTTTCATATTATCAAATAGAATAAAATAGAATCTGTTCTGTATATGATACATAAACATCTTATTGCAAGACACTTAAAAACAAATGCTATATACTATAAAATAGCTAGACAATATTATTAGGACCAAATGTATTAGAATGTACAAGAATATATTAGAACCTATAAAGAATGCCAAAAGAGACTAAAAGGCAAATAAACTGAATCTTTCTATCTTATTCAAATAGGATGAGTTTTTAAACAATTGAAATTAACTTAGTAGAACCTCTACTAATTACTAAACAAAATAATTAATATATTATTGTTGCTACTGACTATTTAACAAGATGGCTAAAAGCCCATACTGTATCTGATACTAGAACAACTACCTTAGCTTAGTTTATTTTTAAAAAAATTATTTGTCAACATGAAATACTGGAGGTTATTCTTTCTAATCAAGAAAGAAATTTTATTAGTAAAACTGGTTGCATCTTATATGAAAACTTTCTTATCAAATATAAGTTCTCTTTACTATATTACACACAGATGAATGAAATGGTTAAACATTACAACTGAATCTTATATGAATCATTCACTAAAGTAAAAAGAGATGATGACTGGAATTTATATATATCTGCTATACTGCTTGCTTATCAAACAAAGAAGCATGCTACAACTGAATATACTTTCTTTCAGCTTGTATATAAATAACAAGCTGTTCTTCTAATTGAAGCTTTATTACTTGTTAAACTCTATAAAAAAACAGAATACAACTTACAAAATTGCATATTGTATTGAGTATTTAAGCATATTAACAAGCTATCTAAACTGCAGAATGATGCAAAAAAAAGACTAATAAGTTACAACAGAAACAGAAAGAATACTTTGATGCCAAAATTTGGCATAAAACATTCAAAATAGATAACAAAGTATGAATAATTAGAAAAGATAGAATATTCTTAATTAGCTAAATTTAAAAATAAAAGAACAAAACCTATTATTATTCAAGAAAAATTGAATAATAGTGCCTATAAACTTTGTAACAACAAAGAAAAAACATTGCAAAAATATTATAATAGTAATTATCTTGCTAAATATTATGAAAAACAAACATGAGAACCTTTTGTTCTTATTGAATAATTAGAATTTCTAAAACTAGAAGAAAAGGCAATAATATTATACAATTTTTCAATATTACAATTTATTCAAAGATTGTAATACTTTGAAATTTATATAAATACTCTTGAATTATACAAATTTTCTAAAAATAGAATTCTTAAAACTACAGCTAAAAACAGTAATTACTTTAAACAATTTTTTTCAAATCTGGAAACAGAACTTTGCATCTCAAAATTATTTAAATATATTACCTTAAAATATTATTCTTTGGAACTAGAAAAAGTTATCAACTTAAACCCTGTAATTGAAGCCCTTGTAGAATTCAATATTGATGAATTTTTATAATTAAAAAAAATACAACCTCTGTTAATCAAAACTTTATTTAGGACCTGTGGGTCAATAGTGAAGTGGTTACACTCCCAGATTACCAATCGCAAGGTTGCCAGTTCAAGTCCAATGAGGAATGAAAACTGAGTTAGGACCATGATTGTTAATTAATCACAGCTAACTGCGAACTATAAAAATAGGAAGATCTTCAATACCTAGATTCTTAAATAGTGACAGATCTGACATAAGAAGGCTGTAATGATTAGGAGGCTAAGGTTAATAATAGAACAAAGGAATCCCTGATTAGAAATAGTCCTAGTGAAATTCTAAGATAAAAATAGTAATATAAAAATTAGTATATAGATAGTACTGTAAATGTACACAAATAATGTAAAATATAGGCAGAGTCCTGATAGAAGGTCCTGTGAACTTGAAAAAATTTGAACTAATAAAACAGCTGCCAGCTGCGACCCACTAGTGATCATGCAGTGGCAAATTAAAAAAAAAAATAAAATAAAATAAAACTCTATTTAATAAAGTAATTACAAAGTTAGAAAGTAATAATACTAACTATTTAATTCAAATAATAAATGATTTAAAACAGACACCTATGTCTACAACTCAAAGTATAACAAATCTTTTTTTTAAAAGTACATGAAAAGAACAAGTTAATTAAATCTTAAAGTTCTTATTTACTTCTAAATATACTTAGCATAATTTTAATAAGAAAATAGAAGCTTACTACTACTTAGAACAAATAATCTTAAAGTTCAATAATTCTTCAAAAAGCAAAACCTTATTCAAAATGCTCAAGTAATAAGAAGAGCAAAAAATACTTGGAAAAATGCTCTCATAATATACAAAGTCTTCAAACTATGACTAAAAGAAATAACTTTACAATTAAAGTACATAATTACAATATATATTATCAAGTTGCTGAATAAAGAGTACACCAAACTTCTTAAATTGATTAAGCTATAAAATTTACAAAGTAAATTTTTAAAGAAAATAGAAATATTATAGAACAAATTATTATTATTTTATTATTATTAGTTATTATTATTATTTTATTATTATTATTATTTTTTAGTATTAAAGTAACCTTTTTTGTCTTTTAACTTTTATTAATCACTTATTGATATTGTAGTTTAATGAACTACTACAGGAGAGCATAAAATTGGTTATACATATAACTTTTCTATATTACCTATTTAAGAAGTTGCCTGAAGGTTTTTTACCAATTGCCATACCTAACACTTCTGCTTAGATGTTTTAATTTAAACTCACTGAACCTGTAATCTGTGTTAACTCACTGGGTCATATTCAGATGCTCAGATCATTATCTTAACCTTAGGACTAATTTATCTTTGAAGTAAACCCTCCAGAGCCTTCTGTACCTATTTTTACAACTAATTTAGGTATTGCTATAGCAGAACCAATACTTGTAATCAGAACTTAACCATTAAACTACTATGCCTTTATAGAGTTTACTTAGACTCTAGCAACTACTTCACAGCATAACCCTGGTACTTTAGTATATCTCTGCTTTTTCTTTTACCTTTTTATCAAACTTTTTCAATTCAGATAGCTTATATAGGACTACAACCAGTTTATTGTTATATTAGGTTGGCCCAATATTTTTTTTTTTTAGTTCATTTTGGTGGCCTGATTGGTGGTACCTCTAAGACTCCCAACCTGGAGGTTCTTGCCTATCTGGCTACTACAACTAGATACTAAACCTTGGTATCTGTTTTGCTAGGCTAGCTTTTATAGTAGAGTTGTTGAAAATCTAACTACCTCTTTATTTGAGTCTTTCTAAATAAACTTTTTGTTACCTAATTTTAACAATTTTATATGGCTACAAGAAATTATTTAGTGTTTGCACTGCCTTATTTGTCAGTTTGCATTTCTCTGTATAACTTCAATATTGCACAGATGCTCTATAACCTGCTAGTTTGCTAGTATAACTTCTATTATTGATATCCTAACACAATTATTAGTAACAGTTGCTATAATACGAATATTACATAGATAATTATCCAAATTTTTATTATTAAAAGAATTTGAACACCCAATCTACTACTTGAAAAATTGACAACCTAATCACTTTATTAGATTGCCACATCCTATTTATTATTATTATTTAGTATTAGTTATTTTATTATTGAATTATTATTATTATTACTGTAGTTGCTAGAACTTTCTAATTGAATAGTAATCACTTAATCACTTAGTCACTTAGTTGCCTAGTTATTTAGTAATTAGTTACTTAATAATTATTAGTTATT
>CAJVQA010009491.1:0-12049 GCA_910591915.1 Cetraspora pellucida | reverse complement strand
CTACTTAAATTAGGCACCAAAAGTGCATGTGTGACTAGTTGTAACCTCCAATGTAAGGTGAGCCCTTGGTGGCATGCTGTGTCCTAATATATTTGAATAAAAACATTGCAACTTCCAAGATAGGGACTTTAACTTAAAAAAAAAAAAAGTTAGTCCAAATATAGTTAATGTGACTTTGACTAATGTTATTTGATCATGTGTAATGTTTATTATCTATATGTGCACTAAGATCAAATATGTTGAATTGATGTAAATAATTTTTATTATTATTATTATTATTTAAGACTGATGTTATCAGTAGCTACTGCCTTTATTTGTGTTTTTGGTTAATGCATTACATGTAACTTGTACAAAATAAGTATGCAACTAGCCATACATGTAACTTTTGGTTATCTATTTAAGTAGTCCACCCTAGGGTTCTACACTAGCTGCCATGCCTGTAATCTACTAGAAGAGTACCTATTTAAATACTCTGATCCTTATACTACTCTCAGACAAGTAATACTTAGTTCCTGTACAACTAAATGCCATCTAACCCAACATTTAGCCATTCCTTTTTGTACATTTGTCAAGCTATTACATATTCCAGAGTATGTCACCTGACTGTAAGATTCTAAAGTAGCTTCTTGTTAACTATCTATCTATTTTACAGAACATTAACAAAGCTTGCCCTTGTAGAGTTTACCCAAACTCCAATACTTACTTCACAGCATATTCCTAGTACTTATAGTATACTTCTGCTTTGACTTCAGACTTTTAATCCAAATAGCCTGATAGGACTGTGGCCTGTCTTTGGTATATTAAACTGACCCAATATCCTTTTCTACTAGTTCAGTTCTAGCAGTCTGGTTGGTGGTACTTCTTACCTGAGGTTCTTGCCTGTTCGGCTCCTTCATATTGATATCTATTTTTTAGATCTAGCCTTTATAGTAATACTGTTGAAGATTTGTATTACTGCTTTACTCAGGTCTTTCCAAGTGGGTTCAGTTTCCCAGTTCTATGGATTTATATGGCCATAAGAACTTATCTTAAGTTTGCACTGCCTGGTACCAGTTTGCATCTCTCTGTGTAATCAAGATTACATAGATGCTCTGTGACCTGCCAGTTATGCTGGTGTGACTATAGTTACAGGAATCCTATCCCAACTGATTGACAAAATGCTGTTACCATAATACCATTTATATATTACATAGGTGATTATTCAAATTTTCACTATTAGTAAGTTTTGAACTCACAAATTACTACTTGGGAGTTGACAACTTATTCATTTTACTAAGTTATCACACCCTGATGTAAATAATTAATAAATTAGAATTTAAATAAAGAATTATTAATGTCATCATGTGTATTAAAGTTACCAAGTAGAATAGAATAAAGGTTAAGTTGTTGAGCTTGTTAGATCTATGTAATGATTGTATTTTGTATTTTATTGCATTTGTGCATATCAGTTGAAGAGAGATAACAGCTATATTATACAGTTTGGTTTTACTTTTAAAGAAAAGGTCTAGAGTAACTGCTTCACTAAGATGTGTTTGACAGTTATATATATAGGATTGTATATGTTTACAGATTATAATAGCAGCACCTTTAGCTAAGTTGTCTGAATTAGCCCAAAAGTATATAAATAGATTGTTATTATAGAAATGAAGATTATTGTTGTTAGCAATTTTGGTTTCAGTAATATAAGCAATATCAATATTGTTGTAAAGACAATAGTTTTGTTATGCTTCTCTTTTGGTTATAATGTTAAAATCTCTAACATTATGTGTAGCAATTTTGAGATATAAATCACATATATTCTGTATAAGTGTATCTGATAAGATAGGAGTAGGATTAGAAGAGTATGAGTTGAAAGAAAGGTTGTAAAACTTAGAAGGAAGATAAGAAGGAATAATAATGTAGTTAAGTAAAAGTAAGTTATTAGAAAGGTATATATGGGTTTCACTATAATTATTATTAATAAAGAATAAAATGCTGGTAATAGTTTGGTTGAAGTTATGCTTGTTGATATGTTGTATAAGGATTTAAAGAGTTTGGTTGCAAGAGAGAAGGTGAATATTGTAATAGAAAAGAAATTTGTTATAACATATATCAAGATCATATAAAGCTAAAGATATTAGAAATAATCTTGTAAAATTGTTTTTTACAAAGTCAATCACTGTATGCTTAGCTCTTACAGCTATGCAAGGTACTATAGTCTGCCCTGTGCATTGGGTCTAACTGTCATTATTCTGGTCTTTCATGTAAATAAACTTTACCATTTGCCTATTTACATTATTTTTCTTATCAACTACTAGGAGTATATCTTTTGATAAGATGGTGGCTGCATTTATGAAGGTTGTAGAAAACAAGTTTATTGAAAAAAAATCACTTTAATAAAGAAAGACTCTGTAATTAAGAATGATGTTTCAGATTTTATTTAAAATTTTTCTTATATAATTTTGTTAGCTTTAGAATAGAATGTTTCTCAAAAATAGTTTGCAATTTGAGAGTAAATAAGTGTTTTATCATAAGAATAATAAAAGGTCAAAATTCTTGCAAGGAATTCAATGCTAATAGGTTTTGTTGTAAGAATATCTATTGCCTGTTGTTTGTTTAACTTATCTATATTATGATTTTGAGCTGCAATATTTTGGTAAAGATTTAAGTATAAATAAAAGTAATAGTTGTAACATTTAAAGTTAGTTTGAACATTATTGGCTTTGCAAGCAGAATTTTCTGAGTTTGTCAAATAGAGTTGTTGGAATTTGTTTGTTAAAAGATGCTTTATGTTTGCTATTTTTATAAAATAAAGAAGGGTCAAGTTTGGGTCATTGCCAAATTTCATTCTCTTGTTTGAAAAAATTGATATAGGATTTTTGAAAGATGCTATTAAAAAGTTGAGAAAAATGTTTGTAATATTGAGTTGTTCCTCAAAGTTGTTAGTTTTGACTTTTTTTTCTTTTTTTGTACATTTAGCTTCATATAGATAGATGCAGCTTTTATCTATACAAGTAAGGATATGATGATTAGTGTGTTTAATTGCTTTATTATGACATTCTTGTAAGTTATTAGGTTTTGTGAAGTTTAGTTTAAAAGATATAATTTCTTTGAGATGAAAGATGAATTTTTGTTGAAATTGGTATTTGAGTATATTAAAAACCTTAGTTTTATCTATAGGTTTAGTAAATTGGTGATTATATAATAAAAAGAATTGTTTGAACCACTGTTTAAAGTGATCAAGTGAGTTTTTGAGAGATAAAATATTAAGTTTTTATAGAAAGAGTATTTTAAAAATATTGAATTTAAGGTATATATTAAATTTGCTATTTGAACTAATTGTAAAATATTGTTTTTCTTTATTAAAGTTTACTATTTCTGATAAAATTCTAAACCTTTTAGGCCTAATTTGAATATCTTTAGCAAATTTAATATATTCAATAGCTTGATAGTTGTTTAAAAGATAGAGGTAAAGGTGAGCAAGATTGATACAAAATTGTAATAGATTTGGACTTGTATAAGAAAGATAGTTGCAGATAATGCAAAAATTTTTGGATAGTTGAGTTTTGTAAAGAATATAGTAGTAAATATAAGAATTAGTTTTTTAAGAGTTTCTTCAAATATATTGAAAGGAATAGTTATAGCTTTGTCAGTATTTGGATTATTTTTTTGAATAAACTTAACTAAAAATTAAGAGTCTTTCTCCTGCTATTTTACAGATTATATGGTAGAAGCTAGCTTTAAGAGCTGGTTGGTTACCAATTTTTGGTTTAATTTCAGTTCTAGGTCTAAAATCATATAGATATTGTTTAAAAAAATTAAAGATTTTCTTAACAAAGTTTGTCTGAAGTTGAGATTTATCTTTCATTTCTTCAGTAACAAAGAAGTTGACAATCTAGTCAAATGTTGAATAGTTTTAGTTTTTTGTTAGTTGTTGTTAGTATTAGGTTGTGTTTGCTATTGTTGTTGTTGTTTATTTGGTTATTGTTGTTGTTTGTTTGATTGTTGTTATTGTTTATCTAATTGTTGTTATTGTTGTTGTAATTGTTTGTTAAACTGTGATGATTATTGGTTATCATTGTTAATTATATTGTTGTTCAAGTTCATAGCATTTGGATTGCTAATATAACTTACAGATGATGTTGTAAAAATAAGTTTGAATACTAGTAGGTTATAGGAACTGATCGTTTGTTAGAGTTTTTGAATAAATATAGAAGAGGAACTTGATTGTTAAGTAAGTTGTTGAATATTTGCATATTTTTTGTGATAAGATTTATTATTGTATAGAATTGCATCTGCTGCCAGATAATGTTGGTTGTTCATTTCTTTGCAATTAATAGGTAAGTTGCATTTAGCACATTGGTGGTTGTGTATAATAGATAAAAATGATGCTATAGATAAGGATAAAATAAATTTAGTAGAATTTGTGATATTATTTGTTAACAATTTTTTATCTTTAGATTTTTTATTAATAAGGATGATGTCATGTTGTTTGTAGGTTTGATTGGTAGTTGAGATAAAGTAGATGTAGAATTTGTCACAAAAGCATATAACAATAAGACTAAATTCAGATGCTTTAAAGTAATGACAACTTTTAGTTCATCTTTTAAGTTCTATAGTTAAGCAATTGTTTGGTTGCTTGTTTGCAGAGATAGAGCATAATGTATTAGCTACATATTCAAGAATACCAATACTAAAGCTTTTAGAACACTTTTGGTAAAAATAATCAAGGTTAATAGTATCAGGTTTAATTGTTGTTAAGGTCAGCATTTTGTTTTAAAAATAGATTTTTAAGTATGTTTTACAAAAAAATTTATTTAATTTAGAAGTTTTTGAACTAGTTAGAAAAGTTTGAAAAAGTGTATAAGCTTCAGATAAGCTTATTGGATATTTAGAAAATTCTAATAGGTACCAGAAAAGTGAAATTTTCAGGGCAATCCTGCAAGTTTTCCTAAAATATTAGTAAAAAAACCTATAAAAAACAAGGTTTTATTTTCATATTTTGCTTATATCTCCATGAGTTTTGGTCTGTTTTAAATAAATTATATATCAAAATGTTTGTCTTAATGAGCTGAACAACTTTTAAATAGATAAGAAGATATTATTAATTAATAAAAATTTGTAAAAATGAACAAAAACCAAAATTTTGGTTTATTAAACTTTTTTTAGCAGCTAAGTATTTTTGAAACTTAAAACACAGCCACTTAGAAAAAGAAAAGTGTGCTAAATAACTTTACTTAAAGAGCCAAATAAGGTTTACTTAGTAGAAAGTTGAGAAATAATTAAATGTTTTTTTTTTGTAGTTTTAGTATAAGTAATTTACAGAAAGAGTTGCTAATTTTTTTTCTTACTTTATAGTATTTTTGCAATGTTTTTTCAATTTTTCTTAAATAATAAAAGGTCCAGTTCTTTTATCTTCAAATTTAGCTGATCAAGAATGTTCTATATCTTTTCTAATTATTCATACTTTGTTACTTATTTTGAATGTTTTATAATAAATTTTGATATCAAAGTATTTTTTCTATTTCTGTTGCAATTTATTAGTTTTTTTTCTTGCATTATTTTGCAATTTAGATAGCTTATTAATAAGCTCAAATGCTTAATACAATATGCTATCTTGTAAGTTGTATTCTGTTTTTTTATAAAGTTTGACAGGTAGTAAAGCTTTAATTGAAAGAATAGCTTGTAATCTATATATAAGCTGAAAGAAAGTATATCTAGTTGTAGTATACTTCTTTATTCAATAAGCAAACAGTATAGCAGATATATGTAAATCTCAGTTATTATCTTTTTTTACTTTAGCAAATAATTTATATAAGATCTGATTAAGATATTCAACTATTCTATTTGTTTGTAAGTAATATGATGAAGAGAACTTATATTTAATAAGAAACTTTTTATATAGAATGTAAATAGTTTTACTAATAAAATTTCTTCTTTGGTCTAAAAGAATAATCTTTGGTGTTTCATGTTAACAAATAATTTTTTTAAAGATAAACTGAGCTAAAGTATTTGTTTTAGCATCAGGTATAGCTTGGGCTTTTGGCTATCTTGTTAAATATTTAGTAGCAACAATAATATATTGATTATTTTGTTTGGTAATTGGTAAAGGTTCTACTAAGTCAATTCCAATTCATTCAAAAGCTTATCTTATTTGAATAGTATAAAGAGGTTTAGTTCATCTACCTTTTAGTCTCTTTTAATACTCTTCATATGTTCTAATATATTCTTGTACATTTCGATATATTTGGTTTTAATAATATTATTTAGCTATTTTATAATACATAGCATTTGTTTCTAAGTGTTCTGTAGTAGAATGCTTATGCATCATATACAGAACAGGTTCTACTTTATTCTATTTGATAACACAAAGAAGGTATTAAAGATTCTTTTTGTTTTTCTTGTATAATAGTCCTTTCTTAGTATTTGTTTAATCTGTTTCTATGATAAAGAGTCAGATAATTTGTCTGATTTTATATAATTATATAAATTATAATAGAGATCCAAATTTATAAGAAAGAGTTTTGTATAAGGTTGTGTTTAGAGTCAAGAAAAAATATCCACATTGGAGTGAACTCTTTCTGATTTATGGATAATTTTAAAGTTATAGGGCTAAAGTTTTAGAATCCATCTTTCTAAATATTTTTTAGATTCAGTGAATTGTAACCACTTAAGAGCAGAGTGGTTGATAATTAAAATGAATTTGGCAGTTTCAAAATATTTATAAAAATGTTCAATAGCCCATACAACTATAGCATATTCAAGTTCAGTAGCACTATAGTTAACTTTTCATTTGATTAAACTTTTATTTGCATAAGCTACAGAGTGTTTTTTTTTGTTTCTATTTAGTTGACTAAGAGTAGCTCTGAATCCATAATAAGAGACATTGATAGCTAAGATAAATGGTTTATCAAAGTTAGAATAATTTAATATAAAGGCTGTAGTAAGTCTCTGTTTTAATTCTTCAAAAGCATTTGGTTGTAATTTATCTTATTTATAAGAAGTTTTTTTATATAGCAGCTGATTTAAAAACTATACTATAGAAAAGTTATAAATAAACTGTTAGTAGTAAACTACTAGTTCTAAGAATGAATATAGTTGGGTTACATTGTTAGATGGTTGAATTTTCTAAACAGCTTCTATTTTTTGAGAGTCAGGTGCTATTTTAATAAAGGTAACTATATATCCTAAAAATAGTAAGCTTTGTATCTAAAAATTATACTTTTCTAAATTTAATTATAAACTGGCTTTTCTAATTCTAATAAAAGTTTGTTATAAATATTTTAAATATTCATCAAAGGTCTTGAAATATACTATAGTATCATCAAGATAGACTATCACAAATTTTCATGCAATGTCTTGGTATATTCTATTCATTAATTATTGAAAGATTGCAAGTGCATTACATAGTTTAAAAAGCATTATATTAAACTTGTAAATACCATATTAAGTAACAAAAGCAGTCTTTTCTCTATCTGTAAGGTGCATAGCAACTTGCCAGTATTCACTTAAGAGGTCAAGCATAAAGAACCACTTAGATCTTTTTAAGATATTAAGCATTTTATTGATATGAAATAAGAGATAAACATCTTTTTTAGTAATACTGTTTAGTTTATAATAATCAATACAGAATCATAATTTGCTATTTTTCTTTTAAACTAATACAACTAATAAGGTCCAAAGGCTAGAAGAGGGTTATATAAGTTCACTATCAAGCATTTGTTGAATTTTTTCTTAATAAATATCTGTTTTGTAGAGAAAGAAAAGTAAAGTTGAGATCAAATAAGAAGACCTTCTTCTGTATAGATTCAATAAGTTATAAGATCAATGCATCCTAATTCTGTTGTATTTTGTGTAAAAAGATCTAAGAACTTTATTAGCAGCTGGCTGAATTGTTTGTCTTGCTTAGCATCTATAGGCCCAATGTTCAATTTAGATGGTTCTAAGCTAACATTATATTCTTCATAATGAATCATAGTGTCAATTGTAAAAACTTGATGCATATTGTTTAGTTTAACAGATAGTTTTTTATTTTGCCTAGGATGATCTAAAAATTTGATATTTCTTATTTTTGAGCAAAAGAAGTATAACATTGTTAAATAGTCTAGACATCTAGTTAGAATATTTGTAGAATGGTTTGGATAAACCTTTCTAACTTTTCTGCCTTTTGTTAAAGCTGTAAAATAAGTTAATTCTGAATTTTGATTTGTTGTTATAGTTGTGCAACTTGTAGTTGCAAAAGGTCTGATTCTGATAAAGTTATATTGATAAGGCTTAACAGAGGGTCTACTGGTTCTGATGTAGAGGGTTCATAGATAAAGACTGATAAAGGAGCACAGTTCTGACAATATTCTTGATAAAAATCTAATTTATTTTGATACTTAATATGTAAGCATTCTTTATAAAGGTTAACAGAAGCACTAAACTGTTAACAAAGGTTAGTGATAGCAAGTTAATAGTCAAATTTTGGATGGCTAATATCAAAAGACTTAGCCAAAGTTTGTTGAAGAAGTTGCTCTTCTTCTTCATCAAGAACAGCTTGTTTAGCTTATAAAATAAGATTTATTTCTTCATATGTCTATAGTTGGTTGATCTGATCATTTACTTAAGATTTCAATGCTTCAGTAATAGTAAGGTCTGTTTCTTGCAAATAGACTTTAGCAAGATAGAAGATATGAGTCTGATTCATTTCATACTAGGATCCAGCACTTTTAGTTGATTCAGTATAGTGTTTAATTTTAGTTTACAAGTTATAGTTAGAGTTGTAGAAGACATCTGTACTGGCTTTGTAAGTATATAAATATTCAAGTTCATAAAATCATAGTTTCTTTGTAATACTTTCTAAATTATGTATTCTGTTTCTGGGTTCAACATGTTTGCATAATTTGCATTCAACTAAGGTTTTATGTTTATCACTTTGGGTGTAATAGTACTGGCTTTTAGAGTTATTACAATTAAGACTTTAGTGAAAGTCAGTATAGCAACCTTTACAAACAAGAACTTTATCTAATTCTTGTAGAGTTTCTAGTCTTTGAGGATTCTTGTAATGGCAGCAGTGATGAGTGTGATAATTGCTATAATAATATTGCCTTTGGGCTTCAATTTTATTAGAGTTGCATTTACATTAGTAGGTCTGATTCTGGTGCTTAAGAGGAGCTAAAGAACAATCAACAGCAATATGTTTTATTGAGTTGTATTTATGACAAATATTCTCTGAACATTATCAATAGAGGTGTTCAGAGCTTTGGCAATTCTTGCAAGTTTTTCATCATAGAGCTTGTAATTAACAGTAGACAACAATATGTTCTTTATAATAATATTAGTTGTAAGTATTTTGAGGACAGTTAGCAAAGAGGTAGTTAGAGAATTTACAGTTGCTAAATACACAAGATAAGGCAGTTTGGGTTCATTATTGAGGTTGGTAGATGGTCTACCCTTCATTGTCTGTTTCTGAGATAAGTTGAGCAGTATATGCTTTATAAAGAATAAAAAATTCTTGCTTATAAAGGTTAAACTTTTTTGGGTTTGTTACTGTTAGTTGAGCAGGTAAGGCATGGTTACTTTTATAGGTTATTGGTACTAAAACCTTTTTATTATTTCACTTGAATAAATAACAACTATTTTTTTAATTATAACTGGCATCAAATTTATTAGACTAGTTGTTATCAAAAAAAAAAAAAGTAAAAAGTAGCAGAAAAAATTCAACAGTAATTAGAATAGTCATTCCTTTAATTTTTACAAAGAGATTCTTAATAATTTCTAGAAAGCATGTAGAAGTACCAGTTGTTATAACAATTAGGCTAGTAGAGGCTTGTTCAATCTTAAGTTCTAATTCTTTGACAGTTTGATAAGTAATCATATTTATAGCAGCACTACTATCAATAATAGCTTGGTAGGGTCTGTTTTTAAGTTGAATATAGCATTTTACTAAAGTAGTATAAGTAGGTTATTGGACTAAGTTAGCATTTTTAGCTTTTTTATACAGATATGTGAACATAGCTGTACAAATAAAAGAGTTGTTAAAGAACTGTTCTTAATTCTTTAATGTTGTAATAAGATAAGTGAAAGGAGAATCTTTATAGCCAAAATAGTTAACATCTCTATAATAAGGTAAGAATAAGTAAAACTAGTTTATCTTTTATTACTGTTATAAAAGTCTGAGTATCTGTTTTTTTTTTAAGAGTTTTCTCTTTCTTTAGAAGAGTTTTGATAATAGAATCTGTCATAATTTTAAGAGTGAGATCTTTGATTGTGTCTGTTATTTTCTTCTATAATTATTTTTTTAGTTAGATCATTGTTTAGCTTGCTTGGTTCTATATTCAGCAATAAAATGTTTTGTATATTTACAGTAGTAGCAACAGTGTGAATCTTTAGCTTGAGGTTTGTTAGTATTAGAAGTAGCTATATAATTAGTAAATTAAGGTTGAGATGATTGCTATTGCTGTATTAAGTTAATACTAAGTTTAGCAATCTGGTCTGTTAGCTGTTTAATAGCTTGGTCTGTTTCTGTAGTAGTGTTAGTAGCCATTTATATTCAGTTTACTATTAGTTTGCAGTAATAATAGCAGTATTTAGGTAAGCAGATTTGCTAGCTTGCACATTGATAGAAAATTCAGGACATAATTCTTAGATAAATAGTTGTTTAGTAAAGTTAGCAAAAAAGGCATCATCAGAGTCAACTTATCTTTTTAGTTGTCTAAATTGGTTGACATACTATGTTTGGGCCTTGTTTGATATCGAAAAACTGTTTTTGTCAAATAGCTTTTTGTTTAAATGTATAAAAGCAAGCTCTAAAAAGATGTTTAAAGCTTCTTGCTTGTTGAGCATTATTATCAAAAGCATTAGAAACTGGTTTAAGACTTAGCTACTAATCTAATATTATTCCTTTTAAGTATACAAAAGTATGTTCTAATTTTCAAGTAGCATCCTACTTGTTAGCAGTAGCAGCTCTTTAAAAATCTTTAAACCATTGTTCTAGGTCTTAAGTTTCATTACTATAAAAGAAGTTAACCTTTATGAGAGCTTTTGTACTTCTATTTAGAGTATTAGTAAGGTCAGTTATAGCTTGTGCAGCATCTTGTAAAGCTTGTTGTGCTATATTATCAGATGGATTAGAAAGATTATTAAGAATAGGTAAAAGTAGAATAAGAAGTTAAGGTTAAGGAAAAATAGATTGAGACTAGGCAACAATAGGTTAAAGTTAAACAACAATAGATTGTAGTTGAGGAATAACAAGTTGAGATAGAGGTGAAGGAGAAGAACTACCTTCAAGAGTCTGTTGTTAAGGTAAGTCAATAGAAGTGTGGTGTGAGCTAGAGGTTTCTGTAAGGTCTACAGAAGCAGTAATATATTCTTTTGTTTCTAAATTGTTAGTAGTTAATAAAGAAATTTGTAGAGTCCAATCAGAAGTATAATGACTTTCAGAAAGCTTAGTAGATGTAACTAATTTACTATAAGGAGTTAAGCTATCTTGTGGGTTGTGTAAGAAGAGGATATTATCAGTAAAATTAATATCAATAGTAGGTAGTAAAATAGAACTTCCTAAATTTTCAAGATGTTAACTAAATTCTTCTAGTTTTTCAAAACTAAAACTTAGAAGAGCATTGAGGTGAAGGTCAAAAGCATTTTGGTATTCAAAAGATAAGATAGAAAGTTAAAAAAGATTGGTATATTTTCTAAGTAGAGTTAAAGCAATTGTTTTAGAGTTACCAATATCTTGTTGATATCAACAACTAAAAATAATGTTTTTAATGCAAAGATGAAGTATAATTCAGTTTAGATATGGGATAGTAAGAATAGTAAAGTTGTTTTGTGTTTGGAAGAAATAATATTGAGCTGCAAAGTTGGTTTTATATTAAGTTCAAAATCATCCAAAATCTGAATAAAAGCTAGTATATTGAGAAAAGTAATACTAAAAACAAAATAAATTTAGATGCTATGTCTGAAGTATGTTTACTGCAAGATGCACAGGTCGAATGAATGAATAAAGAGTGAATAATAGGTAAATAACAGAAAAAAAAACTGCCATTATTCTACCTTATATCTGCCAAATAATGGCAGCATAACAGCA
>CAJVQA010009490.1:0-12049 GCA_910591915.1 Cetraspora pellucida | reverse complement strand
TAGTGCAATAATTTCGAAATTTATTTCGCAATATTTCGAAATATTTTGCGTTTCGCAAAAATTTCGAAATTTCTTTCAGATTATTTCGAAATTTTTGCGCTATGCAAATTCTTTCGAAATATTTCGCATCTATAATTTTGCTGATGAAGCCTTATTAGAAAACCGGCCAAATGGTTTGGCATAAATAGCATGCACTATATAAATAAAAAATAACATTCATATTAAATTATTATATGATTAGTTTATATATATATTTAATAAATACATTGATATAAAGGATATAAGTAAAACCGTTTTTGTATGTTAATATACTTTTTTAAAAAGTTGATTCGATATATTTTTTGTAATTCGAAGTATAAGTCTTTATAGAAAGATAATGCTTAGTCACCGTACAATAAACTATGTTGGTTGTTAGAGCAATTTACATTCATACGTATGTATGAATTTTTTATCATGATAATTTATGAATACTCAAATATGATTGGTCAGGTAGATCATGTTGAAGTAGACATTCAACAAACTGGGCACAGATTCGAAAATTGCCCACGAAAAGTACGGGTCATGTGATGATCTACAACAAATTAACCAATGATAAATAATAATTTATTGTAACGTAACACAATTAGGAAAATTCAAAACAAACGTTCACTTGTCAAAAATCTCCTTTATCTCACGAACTTGCATAAGAAACCAGTCTTTATGCTCTAATAAAAAAAATTCCTTGAGCAATTTTACTTTAAGAACCTTGCTCTAACCCTAGCTTCAACATTAACTTCGACGTTAATTCTAATTTTACTGAATATTAGATTATTTTGTCAATCATCATATGACCCATACTTTTTGTGATCGCCCTGGTGGACTCTTTCAAGAAGGTAGTAATACATAAAAAATAAAATTCTTATCTGGGCATATATTAGTTGTTTTTCGTGTTTAAAATTCAGATCACCGTCATGCTTATGAAAACCATGTGATTTTTTGAAAAAAGCCATATGAAGCAGGGATAATGATTTTTTGCAGTGGCTAAGACCAAATTCTGTGTGTGGTTAAATAAAATTCTGTGATGCAATGTGCTGTTTTGTTAGTGCATTTTGTGTAATTCTGTAATAAAAATATCGATTTCTGCATAATTCTGTGTTAGTTTAGTACCGATTCTGTGATATTATGTGCTAAAAAAAAACTGAGTAAATATATTTTATTTATTTAAAATCTTTCAAAAATTAATTTCCGTTAAAATATAACATGCTTAGTTGCTTTAAAGAATCAAGTTAAAGATTTTGACAGTCACTATTTAAAAGATTATTATATATAGAAAAGCTGTGTTCTATACTGCAGTTAGAAACCAGAAGCCATATGTAATTTAGTGCAATATTTGATAAAACTGGTAAAATAGTTTGCATTCCCACTCAATAATTATGAAGATCGATTTCTTCTTCAAGAACTTCATTTACTGATCCACAATAAATCATCCATTCTTGTAAAAGCTCATGTAATGGATTATTAAGCTTGGTAATTACTGAATATCAGTGAAGATCTCTATGAGAAATATCATTTATTTGATTTTCTATTTTAATATAGAAAGAGTTAAAAACATGACAAGCTCAAAATAAAGAACAAGCAGGATATTGAGGAATATGTGTTGCATATTTATTATATACAACAACAAATGCTGATCAGAAAATATTACAAAAGCTTTCTATATTAAATTGAAACTGTGTTATAAGATCATTTATATCTAGTCCAAAATTTGAAACTATAATATTTTCTTTAATAAATGATAAAAGTTGTTCAAGTCATCCTTCAATATATAGAAATATTGGTTTATTTTGTTATTAAAAAAAATCTAAATCATAAACAAATTTCTGTGCATAGTATGTTATAAAATGAATATAAATTATAACTATGTTTTTTTTTTATCAATTATGTAAAATTTCATTAATTTTAATAATTGATTTGTGACTTGTATCCTTTTCATGTTCTTCAGAGAAAAATAAGGTCAATAATCAATATAATCCTTAACATAAAATACTATTCTAAACTATGAATTCCAACATGTTTTATTTGGCAATAGAATCTTATACAGATTTTCAATGCCATGTAAATAAAAATAGTTTAAATAATAACCTTTACATATAGATAAATTGATAAATGTTTCTTTAAGTTTTACTAAAAAATTTTTTAAAATATCAAATTCAGATATGTTTGCCAAGTATCACTAATATGTACATAATATACAATTATTATTTATTATTAAATTAAGTTTAAAATAATTTAATTTATATACATATCCAATAAGATTAAGGATATATACACAACAAGATGTATGAATTAATTATAGCATAATGGGTTTTAATATTTCTTTATAATACTTTTTCATATAAGTTATGAAATCAGTAACAAATAATTTTGGTAAAGTATAAGAAATATTATATTTAACTAATTGGGTTAATAAAATATCATCAATTGTTGAATTATTAATTATATCTAAAAAATCAACTGAAATTAATTTGGTATCTTGACAAAAATTAAAAAGAGTGTTTACAACACTACATGAACAATCATCTGTAATTTCATCAATGATTAAAGTTATAGACTTTTGGTTAAAAAGATCTTAAAGAAAAGAAATATGAGTATTAAAAGCATTTAATAAATAAATTTGATGAAGTATAAAAGCTTGAGAAATTGCATCACCTTTTTTTAAATATTTTTTAAAAAAAGAAAGTAAACTATTTATTTTTTCAAGAGAAATATTTACCAATAAAAAAACTTTAATTAACTCTTCAATTACTTCTTTTTTTGATTCAGATGTCATTGTAACAGTAAGTATAACTTGTTTTTTAGATTTTTCATTATTTTCATATTTTTGCTTGTTTTTTATATGCTCTTTGGAATTACAATATCCATTGATAGTAGATTTAACTTTCTACTCAACAGACAAATCACAATAATTGCAAAACATAACTCCTCTATCTTCTTTAAAAACATTAGGATATTCTTTTATACAGGTATCAATAGAGACTTTTTTATTTCATGTTACCATTATAAAAAAATACACACACTAACAGTTTATTAAAGAAATTTTGATAAAATCCTTGTTTTGTATAAAACACATTTATACCAATACCTTGGAAAAAAAATTTTTTTTTCTGATTATATATTTATACATGCATACCAATACCTTGGAAAAAATTTTTTTTTTCTAATTTTAATCCAATTGAACATATGTACATGTATATTTACACCAGTATCTTGGAAAATTTTTATTTTCTAAACCTGTATTTTATTGCCATTAATATAAAAAATCACGATTCTGTGAAAAATAGCTTATAAATTCAAATTCTGTGATATTCTGCTGTGATAAAGACTAATTTCTGTGGTTAGCTGTGTTTGAGAAAAATTCTGCGGTGTTCTGTGAAACACAGCAAATCATCGTCCCTGGTACGAGGTTGGCAGAAAAATTCGCGATCAGGTGATCAACAATCAATAAACTTAACATTAATAATACAATAATATATGTCGCGACTGATTATGAAATCGGGTTATTGTGAAATTTAGGGTCTCAATTTAAAAATATAGGCCCTACCAAAATCCACCTATACTCTTTTATTAGAAACTTTAACCATAAATCCTAACTCAACTATAAAAAAAAAAAAGGCTAAAAAAAAGACCCAAAAAAATTTAAAAATCGTACATGAAATAGTCCAAATTTCACAATAATCCGATTTCATAATCAGCCGTGACATTATTTCACCGACAATCACTTCATAGACACCACATCTTACTGACAATTATTCACCGACAAGTTCATTTTTACCGACAGGTTATTTCACCGACAAGTTTTTTTTTATAAATTGCACTAACTTTAACTCTAATTCTAACCTGACCCTAACAACAATGTCTGTGAAATGAGCTTCGGTGAAATGAACTTGTTGGTGAATAATTGTCGGTGAAATGTGGTGTCTATTAAGCGATTGTCTGTGAGTTGATTGGAACCGCTTTGTCATCTTACGACACGTACGATAAATCATGATACGTAATTATTATACGACAGAGTGAAACAATGCTAACTTTCGAAATGACGCGAAACAGGAATGGTTCTGACAGAATATGGACCAGACCAGTTAAGAACTGGTCCAGGACCAGTCCTGGTCTCATATGATATGAATAGAGTATTATGGGGTGAAACATAAAACCTTTTAAATAGCCATAATAGTACATCAATGAATAGGCCAAATCAAATTAGTAAATGCTTTATTGGTTTTTTTTCAAAATTATATAAAACCGCTAGAGTAGGACTTGTTTTTGACGGGGATGAACTCGTTTTTAACTAGTCCTGGTCCAGACTTTTTAGAGATCGGAACCAGACACATCGCTTAAATCGTTTAACATCCCTAATATCAGGGATAGAAATGAACTGATCATTGATCAAAGTTCAGTTATCAAATAATGACCAGTCATTTAGATCATAGTTAAGAATCATTACTACATAATAAGTAAATATTATACAAAAAATGATGCTTATAAAGTGGGTGTAATTATATAGGAGGTGACTGTAGAGAAGAACTATATTTTTAGACAAAGTGATAGCAATTATTAAGTACGTACTTCATATTAAATAGTTTTAACAGTAATGTCAACTAAGGTATAAGTCTGTACTTTTAGACTCAATTGCATAATAGAGCACTAATTTCCGTAAACAATAATGAAACGTGCTGTGTATTATTATACAAAAATGATAGATTTTTTGTATTTTTTAAAACAAAACAACGTATCGTTTAAGTTTTGTGCAACGTTCATTGTTTCTATATACACTATTAATTAAGGGAACATTGAGATTATGAATGACATTTTTTTTGTCTTATAAAACGTTTTTTAATTATCGTTATGTATGTACTTATAAGACAGTTTTTTACTATTATGGTATCATTCTTTTATGTTTCGGGAAAGGATGTCATCACACAAAGTTTTATAATCATGCATTATCACTTTATTTAGCTATTTGTAATATAATTTACTTTAAAATGGATAAAGCAAATTTTGGCTGGGGAGATACATACAAACTAGAGCCCTTCCGGATCGGCATTTACTGGATTTATTAATTGCGCCAATTATTCATTCGTTACTTGGCAATTTGTACTACATTGCCGATTTAGTTTTATGGGATAAATATAAAAATTACTTATAATAACATCTTTTGACTGCTTTCAATCAAAAACAGTCTATAATTATTATGTCTGATCCAGATAATTCTGATACTACTCCTGTTTTTTTGTCTATCGCTGAAAGAATAAAACTTCTGCTAAATAATGGAAACAGCAAGACTCCCAAAAGTAACATTACTGTTCCCAAACCAATCATTTCATCGCAAGCATCTACTACACAGAATTTAGAAGAATCAACATTGTTAACATCTAACCTTCCTTCAACGCATCAGACTTCATCGTCTAATGCGTTAATTGTTCCTGATAACCCTGATCCAATTACGATTCCACAAAGAAATTCATCTCCGTTAGAAAAGTTACCTATTACTGATAGAATAGAGGCCAGTTTGTTGAACGATCTATTAAATGAGATCAAAAGTCCTCCTAATATATTGGTACTGGATATTAGATTTAGAAATGAATTCGAAAAGGGACATATAAAAACAAAAAATGTTGTATGTTTGGAACCATTCCTTTTAGAGGATGGGTAAGTTGAAAATATTTAAAAAGTTTTATTATCAACGTTTCATTTCGTTTTTTTTTCAATAAATCAAGGGAATGGATATTTTCACACCCCTTTTTTGATCTTGTAATGTAAATTATTGAAAAAATTTCTTGGAAATATCTTGGCACTTACTTGGCTGATTTCAATAAAAGTTGGTCAATGAATGCCAAGATATCTTCGATCAAAGCTTGAAAAATCTTTACCATGACTTCAATGATTTACGGGAGGTGTGGTATTTATCTAAAAAGGGAGTGAAAATATCCATCCCCTAAATTAAACTTTTTTTTTTTTTACATCCAATTAGGATATCTTCGGTAACCCTTGAAACAAACTTAAAAAAAACTTGCCCTAAACATGAACAGAACCTTTTTGCTGAGCGAAATACTTTTGATCTAGTAGTATATCATGGCTACGGTTCTGAATTAAATCCTAAAAACTGTGCCGTTAACTTAATTCAAGCAATTTTTGAAAAAGAATTTGAGAAGCCATTAAAAAGATATCCTGTATTATTGGTCGGAGGATTTATTGCGTGGGAACAGTTGATAGGTGAAACTGGAATTGTGCGTAATATTCCTAACTTTCAAACAGATCCAATTGCTATATACGATAAGGCTGGAATGGCTAACTTCACTACTCATGATACGCATGATACGCCTTATGATTCGACGCAAAATGGTGCAAACCAATATGTTAAAGAAACTTCCATGACAAATTTCGACAGGTGTATAGATCATTTATTTATATTCTGTATAAGATTACAGCATGAAATTATACGGAAAAAAAATATATGCATCGGTATAATATGAATGATTTAATACATACAATAAAGTACCAACAGAGTATTGAATGCAAATTTTCTTATATTTTTAATTTTTAAGACTGATAATCTCTCCTCGAAATCGTGATCCTTTTAAAAGAGCTGGAAAAATTATTACTTTTGGCCATAATCGTGCATCTATTATACTAAATACTTTGGATTTTGTAAGTAATTATCATGATTTAAAAATGAAATTCTTTGTTGGATTATATAGTAATTACTGTAATCTTTTTTGGTAAAAATGTTACTTCTCAGTATCAACAACCTAGTGACTCATCAACGCAGTTTACGCCTCTAACTTATCGTTCGGAAAATCCGTTAGACAGTATATTCTCTAATGATTTGACGGATAATAAATCGAAACCTAAAATAGCTGCTCCAAATAAGCCGCTTCCAAGACCAATTCCTAATTCTTCTGTTAATTCAGATGATTCGTCAGTTACTAAGTCTGGTAGTGGTTTGCGGCGTCGTAAAACCATTTTTGATCATCCGTACCACGGCTTTAGCGAAGTAAAAAATCCGGATTATAATTCATTAAAACGTCCTCCTCCTCCAAAAAAACCATTACCGCAGATCCCATATGAACAACAAACCATTTCATCTGTTACTCCCACTAACAATCTTGTTCCAATGAATGATAAACGTCCTAAATTTTCTCACGCTTCTGAGAGTAGCTTTTCTCAATTAGGTTCCGGCATTGGTACCACCGGTTTAAGAAATCTAGGCAATACTTGCTTTATGAATTCCATTATTCAATGTTTAAGCGGTACTTTACCATTTGCAAGGTACTTTTTGGATGGTAGTTTTAAAAGACATATAAATAGAGACAACCCTTTAGGTACTAAAGGTGTCCTGGCTGATAAATTTGCTACTTTGATAAGAGTAATGTGGAGTGATCAATATGTTTCTATCTCTCCTGTATCTCTTAAAGAAGCTATTGGATGTTTTGCTCCTCAATTCTCTGGATCTGAACAACAGGATTCTCAGGAATTTTTAGCTTACTTATTGGATGGTTTACATGAAGATTTAAATATAAATTACAATTCTGTAAATAATGATTTAGCTCCTCTAGATGCTGATGAATTTGAAAAGTTATCTCCAAGTATAGCTTCTGAATTAGCTTGGGAAAAACATTTGATGCGTAATTCTTCTATTGTTGTCAGCTTATTCCAGGGCCAATTTTGCAATCGATTGATGTGTATGACTTGTGGAAAAACTTCTACGTCCTATGACGTATTTATGTACCTTTCTTTACCTATACCTACCAATATTAAAAATAATGTGCATGTAGATTTAGAAATGTGTCTTAAAGGTTTTATAAAAGAGGAAATATTAGATGGAAATGATGCCTGGAATTGCCCTAGATGTAAATGTCCTAGACGTACAACAAAACAACTCTCCATCTCTCGATTACCTGATATCTTGTTGATTCATCTTAAAAGATTTTCATTTTATGGACCTTTTAGAGATAAACTTGACACAATGATTCATTTTCCTGTTAGACGTTTAGATTTAACTCCATATGTACAGTCTCAATCTATGTCTTCTGATTTACGGCAAATGGGTCCTTTTATATATGATTTATATGCTGTTTCAAATCATTACGGTGGATTAAATGGTGGTCATTATACAGCATGTGTACGAAATGGTTATAGGAACGAATGGCATAATTTTGATGATAGTCGTGCATCTATATGTGATGAACAAGATATTGTGGTATGTATATCGTAAAATATATTTTATCTTGTGTTTTTATCACGCGTAAATATCTTAATTTTTTTTTTACATCTTAAAGACTCGTGCTGCGTATAATTTATTCTATGTACGGACTACGATATAATATATATACGTATACTGTATAGTAGTTTACATATATAGTATTGTAGATATATTTTTATCATTAAAATTGTTTATTTATTTACTTTTTTTTTTTTGCGATAATAGTTTACATTTTTCATGGCGTTTATTGTTTTTATAGACACTCAAAGTATTATAATATTCAATACTATTGTACAGTATTGTAAAATATCAAAAATTTACACATATATATATTCAAAATATACTGCTTACAAATTGTATGTACTTTTTATTATAACTTATTATAATTTATACGGAATTAATATTCAACAAATGCAAATAAATTTAAAATTATTGAGTTGTGTCAAACTGATATTTGAGTTTGAGATAAGACTAAAATAGCTGAACTAAATTTATATATCGATATGATTGAAATAAAGAATAGTAATACTCTATCTAATTGCACTATTCATCTAATACTTGTTATTATACATGTTCCGTTTACTTCAATGTCAAATTGTTTACGATATTTGTTGATTTTACAATTATTTTTAGATTTATATATGAGGCCTTTGCCTTGAAAATCAAGTTATGAAACATAGTAAATTATGTCTCATAACTTGATTTTCAAAGAAAAACTCCTATATTGTTTCTGAGAGTATAAGCATTCTGCTTTAGCATTGCTTCTTCGACAGTATATATGTCTATTAGTAGAATACGTAGTATAGTATTCATGAGATATATTAAAATATGTATAGATGCTAAATAATATGCAATTATGAATTCACCAAATTTTCCCACATACAATTGAAACAGTGAACTCACTACACTTTTAAATGAAAATCTCATTATTGAAATCATGAATCTATTCACCGTTGAAATCATGAATCTATTCACCGTCGAAATCATAAAATACCCACTTTTGAAATCACCATCTACTTATGCTAAAAATCAGGTATGTTTATACATATTGCTCAACAAATCTTTAAAATCCTACCAAATTCTATGTGGAAAAATCTCAAATCCCAAACCAGATAAACCCTATTTGGGTTGTCATAATCCCAAATTCTACTTCATGTTCCAAATTCTATTCTATGTTCCAAATTCTATTCTATGCTTCAAATCTTATTTCAAATCTTAAATCTAAAATCTTAATCCAAATTTTATATTAGAATGTACCTTATATAAGATAAAGCTAGTGTATATTTAGCATATTGATTATGAAAGATTTTAGGATTTTGAAAGAAGTTGTTATTTCTTCTAATTTGTTTTGGATTTCTTTAAGAGTATTTTCTTGTTTTTCTTTAGTAATATGAGTTTTAAGGGTTTTTATTTCAGTAGTATAAAAATTTAAGGAGTTAATAGGATTAAGATTAATGTTAGTTAGTATTGAGCAAAAAGGTGGTAGTGTGGTATTATTGGGATATTTATTAATATATAAGTTGTAGATTTATAGAAAGTTAGGTTTATTTTGATTTGTTTTAAGTAAAATAGCTTGTTTAAGTTGTTTGTATAATGGTGTAAATGTAGGTAATTGTTGTTCATTGTGAATTGGATTTATTTTAATTTTTTTAAATAGAATATATTTTTGGGCTGCTTTGGTAAGAGTTTTGTTGATTTGATTTCAGATATCATTAAGTTCTAATTTATAAGTAATGTTCTTAATAGAAATAAAGTGTTTTTGAAGATTTTGTTCAGTATGGTTTTGGTAGTTTTTGATTTATTCCTTTGTAGTTAATTTCTATTAGTATATAATTCTTGGTTAAAGATTGTGTATTAATTTTTGGAAGATTAATAAGAAGTTCAAGTAAAACTATTGAATGATCAGTTAAGGTAAATGAATTGAGTAAAATATTAGTATTATCTAAGAGTGTAATATGAACATTAATTCATATTTGATCAATTCTACTTTGGCTGTTATTGTATAAATAGGAAAATGATAAGTTTGAAGAATAAAAGAGTCTGTAGATATCATATAGTTAAAGAGATTTAAGAAGTTTTAGAAGAGAATTTTTAGATATATTAGAGCTTTTTAATAGAAGTTATTAAGTTTAGGGTTTGGTACTTTATTTAGGTCTCTCATTAATATTGTTTTGTAGTTATTTTTGTTTAGTATAGAAGAAAAATATGTAATAATATCTTTACAGAGTTGTTTTTTTTCTTAGATTAAAAAATAAAGTTGAATTAGTTTAATATAAAGATTTTTGAAAAAGATGTTAATTTCTAAAAAAAAGTTTTTGAAAGTTTGGATTTTCCTAATATGTTTAGTAAGTGATTTATGAATTAATATTCCTACATTAGCTTGATAAGCATTACTAGATGTCTAAAAACTTTTGTAGTTTGTTAATTTTTGAAAGAGTATAGAGTATTTTGCCTTTTTGATAAATAGGTGTATTTTTAAAATCCCAAAAATGTCTATTTGGTTTTTAAGATAAAATTAATTCATCTTAGTTGTTTGGAATTGTCAAGAAGACTATTGATATTTAGTAAATGTATTTTAATTAATTTCACAATTGGATTTTCTAAAGGTAAGATATTATTATTTGTATTTGTAATTGAAATAGATAGTTTAGAAGTAATGAGTTGAGTAGTTGAAAAAGATTTAAGGCAATTAGAAAGAAAAGATATTTTGAATTTAGTAATAAATAATTTATTTTAAATAAGATGTTTTGGAATTTTAAAAGATTTTTAAAAAGAATATAAAAAAAATTAGGTAGAAGATTAGATTTTTGTAAGAGGTGAATATGTGCTTCTTCTTGTATGTTATTAATTGTTTTAATAGAAATTTTAATAAATTGTTCTAAGTAATATGTTGAATATTTATTTTAAATAAATTTTAGAAAAAAACCTATTGATTGTAGTGCTGGCAAGAGTTGTAGGTTGTAATAAGAAAGAAATTTGTTATAGCATATTAGAAAACTATATATTTTGAGCAGATCAAAAGTTGAAGTGTGAGTTTTTTTTTGAATAGTATTTGATGTTGGTAAATCAATAGTATCATTATTTTCTATTAATAATTCATAATTATTTTTAGTAATATTTAAGTTTATAGAGATGCTTATAAAGATGTTAAATATATAAGGTTTTTTTAAGTTAGATATAAAAATATTTTCTAAAGATATGTTTTTAAAGTGATGTAATATAATAGTATTTGAGAAATTAGAGTTTCCTTCTATAGGTGCTTACTGTATACTTAGTTTTTACAGTTGCAGAAGATATCATAGTCTATCCTATATATTGGATCTGATCATTATTAATTTGATCCTTCATGTAAATAGGCTTTCTTGTCTGTCTACTTATATTATTTTCTTTCAAAAATGTAATCTTTTAGTAAAAAACATCATTATTTTAGAAGTGACAGTTGTATTTATATTATCTATAAAAGAATTTATTAAAAAAGTAAACTATATATAATAGTTAAGGATAGTGTTATAGGTAAAAGCCTTCTTAATTTTCACACTATAATGATGACACGATAGGGAATTCTTTACAGGTATATGTGGTGTTCAAGAGGGAAGTATAGCTTCTGTTAGATATTGTCAAGAAACTATATCCTTCTCTGAGGCAGTTCATGAAAAGTAATGCAATACTAATAACTTTACTTTATTTTACTAAAAGGAAATAAACCTTGCCTATAGGAATTACCCTAGAGAAGAAGTATCAATACAGTTTATAGTCAAAAGCCATTTATTAAAGTAATAACAAGAAGAGCTATCCTTAGGTTTCTGTTCC
>CAJVQA010009489.1:0-12049 GCA_910591915.1 Cetraspora pellucida | reverse complement strand
AGTTTCAAGAATCTTAATAAAGTACTAGCGTAACTGCTTAAGGTTAAAAAAAAAAAAAAAAAAAAAAAAAAAAAAAATTAGGCACCAAAAGTGCACATGTAGCTAGTTGTAACCTCCAATATAAGGTGAGCCCCTGGTGGCATGCCATGTCCCAATATACTTGAATAAAAACATCACAACTTCCAAGATAGGAACTTTAACTATAAAAAAAAAAAAACTAATACTAAATAATAATAATAATAATAAAATAATAAAAATTCATTTTATAACAATACCTTCATCTATTTTTAGTTAGTAATAAAACTAACTGAAGTTAAAAAGGGAGGTTGTTTAATTAACATGTACTTAACTATTTAAAAAATAATTTTATATAAGTTTTTTATATGCTATATTATATGAAAATTAAATTATCTTCTTTTTCAGTTAGTTCTATTACTAATTATAAGATTTATAATTAAAAAAAAATAAATTATAATCTAATTTAAGAGGCAGTTCAACTTTGAATATATTTTATAATAAAAATAGCAAAACTTAATATAGTTTTTCTATAATGCAGAAATAAGCTTACTTATATATAAAAGTATTTTTTACAAAATAAACCTTTCTTGAGTTTTAAGAAAAATTGTAAAGATGATTACTTTCATTCTAATTATAATAAAATCATTACAAACTATTTAGTAAATTTTAAGATATCAGTATTTTTTAATTATTTATTATAGTTTTTTTCTTAAGAACAGAAGTATATAGCATTCTACTTACTATATAAGCCAACTAGCTAATTTTTACTATGAAATTTATACCTTTTAACTGCAGACTACCTTTAAAAAAGATTAGTAAAAATAGTATTTTTAAATTATAAGTAATTATATAAAGCTACTTATCTTTCTTTACTTGTTCATTATTTTATATATTGCAAATATCTTTTGAATTTTTAATAATTATATCTATTTCTTATTTTTTTAAAAATTTTTTTGTTATAGTTTTTCTTAAAAATAAACAAAATTTACTTAATAGAACTTATTTTATTAAAATTGATCACTCAAATAAATAATCAAAAAAAAAAGAGTTCATAAATATCTAGATGAACTTAGTAATAACTCTCAAATCTTTAAGTTATATAAAATATATAAAAATTCTTTATATTCATATACTGAAAAACATTATGCTAAATTGTTGGATTATGATTTATTGTTGGATTATGATTTATTATATTGACTTGTTCTTAGCCAAAAACTCTTTTGAATAACTAAAAAGGATGCATTCATTAGGTTATTTTCTAATTTTAATTTGTGCTATAAGATTCCTAATAATAAAACACTTTTTATAAATTTAATAAACCAATTTGAATTAAAAAAATTAAAAATAAAGAATTTTCTAAAAAATAACTCAAGTAAACTAGCTCTATCTTTAAAGATATAGATTACATTTACTCAACAACCTATTCTAAAAATTACCATATATTGAATTAATGTTAAATGATTAATATATATCTTTTTTCTTAATATTATCTCTTTATACTATATCTATATCAGTAATCATCTTAGTAAAAGTATTCTTAAGCTTGTAGACAATTTAGAAATAAAAAAAACAATTAGTTTTATAGGAAATAGTGAATTAACTAATCTATCTTGTTTATATTATTTTTAAGATTCTCTAAATTCTGACTTGGTATATGCATATTATGCAATATATATTATTGGTCTTGTAATTAAAGAATGTCAAAAAATTTTTCTTAATTAAATTAACAAAGCTCATTATTTCTGTAACAAAATTAAAAAAAACATTACTATTTTTGAAAAAGATAAAAAAAATTTATGTTGCTCTTAATTTGTTATTCCTCTAATCTAAAATTAATAATAATAAAAAATAGTATATCACTTATCTAATGCTTAAACATCTTATTAAAATTAGAGCTATTACTAATAGTTTTATAAATTTATATCTAAATATAAAAGAAGATTACTTGAATTCTAGTGATTTGAAAATAATAGAAAAAATAATTCAACTTATTAAACCTTTTTATATAGTAGCATCATTTTTATTAAATGATTTACAACTTTCTCATGAATTCTTATAAATAATAATTAAGAGTTTATGTTATTTCTCAGTTAATACCTTTTGAATAATAAATCAATCAAAAATATGAAAAAAGTATTAAAAGATTATTGGAATTGCTTTTGGTAATTTTTTATAATTTCTGTTTTTTTAGATTTGTTAACCAAGTTTGAAACTTTTACAAATAGTTTTGATTATTAATTATCTACTCATAGATTAAAAACTTCCTATTCATATTATAAAACAAATAAATCAATAATAATTTCTAACTTAAATTCTTTAAAAACTTTTCAAAAAATAATTGTTCAATCAATTGAAAACAGAAAAAATAAATTAAAACCAAAAAATAAATTTGAAACTTATCTTTCTTAGTTCTGTAAACTAGGTACTAAATTACTCTTATGATAAAAGTATAATTCTTACTGTTTTTTAACTGTAATATCTATGATAGCAGATTTACTTGCAATGCAAGTTACTGGCAGTTCTTGTAAATATGCACTTGCTAATGCTATTAAGGCTACAAAAACACCCTTTTGAACTGAAAGTAAAAGCTTTTTTGTGTCTGGAAAAATTAGTTAGAGACAAAAAGTTTAAAATAGTAAATATATTAATTATAAAAGATTATATAGATAGTATAGATTGTATAATTATTTCTAATATATTATATTTTTTAAAATAAATTAAAAAGTTTATTAATAATATTATATCTAATAACTTATTTTAAATTATATTTTTTGAGAATAGTGATCTTAGTGTAGTGGTTGGATTGTCATCCTTCAAGTGGCAGGTCTAAGGTTCAAATCCCACCTATGATAAAATTTGGAAATTATATCTGTGATACAAAAACTGTCTTCTGTTGATCGGTTGGCCTCATGTGGCTGTAACCTAGGTACACCAAGTCAGGGTCCTACTGACATTGGGAGCTCGGGGCATCTATGCGAAGTGTAATATTACACGATGCATATACATAGAGGAATGTTAATAACCAGTATTGCATAAGACTTCAGTGCAAACCCATAATAAGACCACCAGGCATAGAAGACTAAGAAACCGAGGAGATGAAATCCTACTTGAAAATTCCCAAGTAAAGAGGTAGTACAAACTTTCGACGGTGCTGTCGGACTGATGGAAGCCTACAAAACACCTTTATAGAAACTGAAGATTAAAACCGGATGTCAAGATATGTAGAGAAGCATATGACCAACCAGGCCACCAGATTCGCCAGAGAAAAAAGATACTAAGGTATACCATACCGGGCCATCTGAATTGGTAGTCTGGAATAAGACTGATGGTTCTAAGTTGCGGCTAGTAGGAGATAATGGAGAAGATGTCAGAAAGATAGGTACTGGGGTTTGAATAAACTTTACAAGAGTAAAAATAGTATAATGTAGTGATTTAAGATTAGCTCTGACTGCAAGTATTAAATAACTATAGCATGTTACATAAAACTAAGTTAGCTATATGTGGAACACAGAAGGCTCTAGTAATGATGCTTCTAAGAATATACTGCATGAAATAAGGTATGGGGTCCTAAGGATATGGGTAAGCATCTAGATCTTCTTGACTGACTTACATAACGAAGATGATCTAGTGATACAGTAAGGGTTGCAGTACAGAGGATTTAAATAGGCAACACCCTTAGTTGGGTTGCAAGTATGGCAGCTAGTATAGAACTTTTGGCAGACTATTTAATTTGACATCAAAAGTGTATGTGTGACTAGTTGTACTCTCTAAAGTAAGGTGACTTCTTTGAGGTCTTGGTCATGAGTCTCTATATCCTGACTATACTGAATAAAAAGCCCCAGCTCCAAAAGAAGCTAGTTTAACATTAAAAAAAAAAATTATATTTTTAGAATTATATATACTATAATATTAAGATTTAAAAATAAATATATTATATTTTAATTAAATATTTTTTCTTATCAATTTACACATTTATAAAAAATATTTAAATTATTTAGTTTTTAATTTATAAATTTTTTTTTATTATACAAACTATATTTTATCTATTAAGTAAAAATATTCTTTATATTATTTTACATATAGGATAACATTTTTTTAAAATTTAAAAAAATTTTTATCTGAATAATTTATAAATAAGTACTTGTAAATATAAATAATATAGTGATTTTTTATATAATATATACTTATATATCAAGTTTATAAAATTAATAATTAAACTCTTTCTGTAAATCTTTTTACACAAAAATAACAAAAAATCTGTTAGTAATAAAATTATTAATAACTAGTTATTTTATTAAGATAACTAACTTTAGTGCCTTAAGTAAACTTGTCCAGCTTATAATTTTATATATATTTTGAGAGTTACAAGTCTCTAACATTTAAACTTATAGTTTAATACTGCTAAACTGGCCTTTGGCTTCTGTAACTAAACTTTTAATTATTTTTTTTTTATCAACTAACTTTTTAATACACAATACTGCTCTAATAAAAGTTATAAAACATTTTTTTCAATCAAAACAAGTTCAAAAAGAATCTTGTAATCTCAAATTTGACAAAACTATAACAAAAAATAACTTTAACTTTCTATTATTTCTTTAAAAAATTCTTTTGTTCTTATACCTAAATTTTTTCTCTTACATATTTTTTGTATAACTTTAAATCATTTTCCAAATTGGTTTTATTTAATATTACATTGTGTAAATTAAATTTAACCAAAAAAGATCTTTTT
Organism: Cetraspora pellucida; assembly: GCA_910591915.1. Lineage (NCBI taxonomy): Eukaryota > Fungi > Glomeromycota > Glomeromycetes > Diversisporales > Gigasporaceae > Cetraspora > Cetraspora pellucida. Next base: position 7,302 of record CAJVQA010009489.1, on the reverse strand, counting down.
TTATTACAAAATAATTTGTGTTAATTTATTAAAAATAAATTCTGTACTCTATTACACAGTAACTACTGTAATATATAACTAATTATAATTTTATATTATACTAACTATATCAGCCACATTAGTTACACTAGTTACAACTTGTATCACATAGGTTACATAAGGTTACACAAGCTGCAGTAGGAGCAGTAAGCCACAGTAATACCCTTGTAAACACAAAACCCATCTTGTAATAAATTTTATAATAATACCTAAATTTCAAAAACTTATAACTAGACCTGCAAGTCAATAGTGAAGTGGTTATGCTTTCAAGTCACCAATCACAAGGTTGCCAGTTTAAGTCCAATGGGGATGAAAACTGAGTTAGGACCACAATTGTTAATTAACTACAGCTAACTGCGAACTATGAAAATAAGAAGATCTTCAGTACCAGATCCTTAAATGGTGACAAACCTAACATAAGAAGGTCATGATGATTAGGAGGCTAAGGATAATAATAGAACAGAAGAATCCCTGATTAAGAATAATCCCAGTGAAATTCCAGAGTAATAGTAACACAGAAATTAGTATATAGATAGTACTGTAAATGTATACAAATAATGTAAAAATATAGATGGGGTTCTGATAGAAGGTCCTGTGAATTTGAAATAAGAACTAATAAAACAGCCATCAGCTGTGGCCTACTAGTGACCATGCAGTGGGAAATTCAAAAAAAAAAAAGAAAAAAAACTTATAACTCAAAATTCTACTAAATAAAAGAAGTTTGGATTTTTAAGAAGTTTAGTTCAAAATGCTGACCTTAGTATACTTTGAACCTGACTCTATTGATTTGGATTATTTTTATAAAAAATTTCCAAAAAGTTTTAGTATTGAAATCTATAAAGATATGCTACAAACATCATGTCTAACACTTGCTAATAGACAACCTAACACCTGTATTACTACAGAGCTTAGAGGCAGTATCAAAATCTGATACTATCTCTAAGCATCTGCTATTACCAACACAGTTACATGTCTCTGTAAAAAATATCATATATATTTCTATTTATAAAAAAACCTTACTTATAAACAACACCAAAGTACCAATATTATTAAAAAACTAAAAAATAAAAAATTATTTGTTTCTAAAACCATTGAGTCTACCAACTTTATTTTACTATCTTCAACCTTGTTACTTGCATTAACTATATACCAACATACTTGCAGCAAGTGCAATTAACCTATTAATTGCAAAGTAATTAATAATAGATATTACTTAGTTGCTAACACTGAATTCTCTAATAACAATCCATGTTATAAATCCTGTCTTAAAACTGAAACTAAGTCTAAAGCTAGCAAATAACCTATTTTCAACTCAAAACAAGAACCTTCTCAAGCACCTTCATTTCATGAACTCAAACAATCACTTAACACATTTTATACCAACAATCCACTTATTTCTAAACTCAATCCTCTCACTTCTACTACTAAAAGATACAGTAAATGATACAACAACTGATACTACTGTCATGGATATCGATAACTCTAATCTATCTGATAATAACCAACAGCAACAACAATCAAAGCAACAATAATAACAAGAAACATCTAAGCAACCTAAACAACAACAACAACAAAAATTATATGAACAACTAAAACAACCTTATAGTCAAGTTGCAAGACTTAAGCTTAATCCATCATTCAATTAGTTAACAAACTTTCTAGTTACTGAAGAAATAAAAAACAACACTAAACTTCAAACAGATATTTTATGAAAACTATTTAATTTTTTTAAAGAACATCTATATAATTTTTTTTCCAAAAAAGTTATTAAAAAAGCAACAGAAAACCACTCTGCACTTAAATCTAGCTTTTATCTACTTATTAGACAAATGGCTAGTACTAAATCCAAATTTTTAATAAACTTAATTCAACAGCATAATCTTACAACTGATCAATCTGCTACAATATTTTTTAATGTTTTTGAAGAAACTCTCAAAAAACTCATTCTCATATTTACTACTGTACTCTTCACCAAACTTAACTATCTAGAAATTTTTACTTTACTTGTCACTATTCCATCTCTCAAAACTAAAAATTATCTACAATTTTGTATTAACCTAGTCCACTTTTATTTATAATTATCTAACAACTATCAAGCTATTAATTATACAAAATTTGCAGAAGACATTAAACTTAGACCAAAAAGATTTAAAATATTATCAAAAGTTACCAGATATGACAAAAATGAAAAATACTGCTTTATTAATATGGATACTTAATTTAACATTCAACTAGAATTTAATATTCCTAAGACCTTATTCATAGACAAATATAACATTTTTTTTTAAAAAAACTCATTTTTCCATTTTAATAAATAGTTCGAAAAAGCTTTTTCACTATACAGTAGACAATTCTCAAACACTATTAACAAAACCAAAATATTCAATTATCTCAAATACCAATTCAAACAATACTTTATTTCACATCTTAAAGAACTTCTGCCTAGCACTTATGAATTTTCAGAACTACATAATCTACAAAATAGATGATATAAAATCATTAAACAAGTTAACTACTATATATTCACCTGCACAAACCCTAAATGCTTCTATTTTTTAACTACTGAAACACTAAAATGAAAAGAAAAAGAAACATCCACAAATTTAAAACCTAATATTGAATTATATTTATAACATAATACATTTGCACTTACCAAATACACCTTTGATATCTTATCAAAAATACTTCAAGAAAGATAATGAATTATGGAATAAATCCTATTTTGATCTATCTGTTTTTTGCACCAAAGGCAAACATGAAGTTACATTCCAAAAACAAATTCCTACTACTGTACTTGATGAATTAGTAGCAAAAGCAAAAGAATATACTTGCTCTGTTAATGCTGTTAAAACCAATCTCAAATGATGTGGCTTCTACTTTTACTAATACCTATCAATCTATCAAAACACTGCTACTCAAAACCACAATATAGATAAAATGAACAAACAATAAGTAATTGATTTTATTACAACTAAACTTATTGATACTGACTTTCTTATATGAATAATCACTTATTTTGACTGCACATGTGGTAACTTACTAAACTATTTTGAGATCACTAAATTTTACAAAAAAAAAGCTTTTTCTGAAGCTGAAACTAGTTTATACAATAAATTTAACATTAAATTTAAAATTTCTGCTACTATAGAAGAGTCTCTTTTTTTAAAAGAAAAGAAACAAACTCAGACCTCTTTTCACTAAAATTGTCTTCTATACAACTTATAAATGCAGCTGCCATCTTATCAAAAGAAATTACTATAGTATTTGATAAAGAAGATGATTTAAGTAGGCAGATAAGAAAGCCTATTTATGTAGAAAACTAAGCAAATAATGGTCAGACTCAATGCACAAATCAGACTATAGAACTCTTCACAGCTGTGAGAGCTGAGCTTCAAATAGCAAGCACCTTAGTAGAAGACAAATATTTAATTTCAGAGATCATCCTATTACATAACTCTGAGAATTACAATACTAATTTCAAAAAAATTAATTACAAACCCTTACATATCTACAACTCTGAAATCTGTTACAACAAATTTCTTGCATACTTCAATTTACTTTTAATTTTACAAGATCAAACTATTGGTTCCTTAAACATCTTTAACAATATAATTTTACACATTATGCTATCTTTTCTATTAATACTAACATTAATGAAGCCTATATCTACTTACCTTCTGAACTGCACTTATTACCAAAACATACTTTTATTAACTAAAAGCTTCTATACCAGTACCTCAACACCTCTCTCAAGTCTCAAACACACAAAACACTTAATCTTAATATTGTTATCTACAATATTCAAGGTTTTAATAATATAAAAAAGAAACTTCTATTAGAAGAATATTGTCTTCAAAACAACTTACAAATAATGTGTCTAACTAAAAACAAAATAGTAGAGACTAAAAACAAAAAATTCTATAATAATCAACATTTTACATATTACTGATCAAACAGTTCTACATCTAAAGAAGGTACATGTATTCTAATTCATAATAATTTGCAATCACACATTTATAATATACTTAATCACCTAGAAGAAGTTATTACAATAGATTTGTTTTTTAAATATGATTACAAGTTCAGAATCATTTCAACTTACCTTTCATTTATCAACAATCTGACATAATAGTAAATACAATCAATCATTATTACATAGATAAAACAAGCCTTATAGCAACAATTACATATTATTGTTTTTAGTAATTTTAACTTAGCTACTCTAACCACTATCTTTAATGCAACCAAATATTAACTTCTTAATTATCTTCATAGTACAAATATATATGACCTGACTAGCCATACTAACAACATCGATGTCACTTGGCAGAGTAGTAAATATCAAAGCAGAATCGACTACATATAGGCCAGTAAACATATAATCTCTTTTTTTAACAAATTTTACTTAGATAATTCATTTAAAGCTACTAATAGTGATTACCAAATTTTGATATTACAATGGATCTTTTCCTTTGCACTTAAATCTAAACAAAAAAACAATTGCAAAAAAAGAACTTTTAACTACCAAGCAATAACAAAAGAAAAATGAAAAGAATTTATTAATCAAATTAACACTAATATGCAAAACAATAACATTAACTTACTTATACTAGAAACAGACACATTAGAAAAACTTTGGCACAAAATATATATATTTGTTATTAATACTGCTTTTTAACATATACCTAATAAAAAATCTATTGTAAAACACTCTTTTTACATCTTTTTACCCAAAGCAACAGCTCTTCACAAGAACCTCAAACAAATTGACAGCATTATCAACAATGTTAAAAACTTATTCAAACACCACCAACTAATTACTAATACTATTATTGACTAAATTCATAATATTAACCAAAAACATGATTTTGATATACCAAACCCTTCTTCAAACTTCCAATTATTACCACAATGAATCTCTTAAATAAAACAATTATAGAAGGCTATATATTATGCTAGAAGCTTGAAAAACTCTTAACATCTTTATCAACATATTAACAAAACAATTGATAACAGATATGAATGACTATTAACTCAACCAACTAAAATGATCAATAGCATTCTTAATTAATATACTGATCCAGTAATTCTTTATAACATCAAAACAGCAAATGAAGTTATAACTAACCTTTCAACTATACTTTTATATATAAAACAACACTTCTACTAATGAACAAAACACCAATCTTATCAAATCATAATATTTAATTTGCATTAGGCCAATGAATACTAATCTAAAACCTCTATTAATATGAACTGATATGCTCTATTTTTATAACCAATTACTACAGAGAAAGTTTTATATACTATTAAACAACTGCCTAACAACAAAGCATGTAGACCTCTTGGAATAAGCTATAAAATGCTTAAATACTATAGACATATACATGCTATATGCAATTACACATTTACTTAACAAATGTCTTATACAAACAATATTTCTAAATAATAGAAAAATAATAAAATTTATCCAATATTAAAAAAGCCAAACTTTGATAAAAATCTTAATAACACATGCTCTATTAGCCTGATAGAACATACCAAAAAACTATATACAAAAATACTAACAAACAGACTCTTATCTATTCTATCAAAACATCTAATACTCAATTCTTACAACTATGTTGTATTGCCTGACAATAGCACAAATACTTCTATACATATACTTAACAACTTTATTGAAGATGCAACATGTAACAAAAAACCACTTTGGTTTTTATTACAAGATATGAGCAAAGCTTATAATTCTGTTAATAGTGCTCTTCTGAAAAAAGCCTTATATAGAATCAAACTTTCTCTATTTATTGTTCTTATAATTATCAACTTACTATCTTTTTATATCAACCAAGTTATTACTATCTTTGGTCTAACATCTACATATATAGTAGAAGATAGAATTGACCAAGGAGAAACTATCACTTCTCTCTTATGGAGAATATATTATAACCTACTAATTTATCATATTTATACAAAATTCAAAAAGCTCCTATCTCTTATAATAATCATCTTCTTCCACTTCATTCTTCTAAACAACCCTTTAAATTCTTAAATTGCTAGTTTACTCTGGACAACAAACAATCTAAACAAACAAAACTGCTTATTGCTGAATCCTCCCAACTTATTCAAATTGCTAAAACCAAATATATTACTAACTCACATGTCTGTTATATTATTAATACAGTTATTATTCCTACTCTCAAATATCATCTTCAAAATATTGTAGTTAGTCAACCTACCTGCAATAAAATTTTTACTCAGCATATTGGCCTTGTTAAACTTAAAGCAAAACTCTGTTATAGAATACTCTCTAGTACTCTTTTACATTCCCAAATTTACAACATCAAACACATCTGGGACATTCAACTACAACATCATATTCCTAACCTTCTTAAACAACTTAATAATTCTGACCTATTAGATACATCAATTCGCATTCGAATTCAACAGCTACAAAACAACTTCTGGTTCCCTACCAATATTTTTTTACATTCTAATCTTATTATTGACAGTCCCAACTATCTAACTACAAACTTTAAAATTATTTAGCTTATTAAGTATATTGGCTAGACATTTTCTACTAACCCAACTTACAACATTCCATTTACTCTAAATGATGGAACTATCTCTCTTGAATCTTTTTTTTCCTCTCATCCTAAATATTCTATTTTCAAAAAACAACTTAGATATCACAAACTACTTTTTCTTGATCAACTTATCATATATGATAACTCATACTTATTATATTGGCAACACATTTCCCCTAGATTAAATAAACTCCCTAAAGGTGTTATACCTCAATAGTTTACTACTCTTGAGGATATTACAACAAACCACTCTTATGAACATACTTTATATGACCACTTTAATTTACCCCAAACAAACTACTTTTTCTATACTACTAGCTATTTCAACTCTAATACCAACCCTGGTTACTTACTGTTCTTAATGACCAAATAATTATTGGCAAGGCCAGAAGGCATAATCTCCCTACAGGCCTTACCCTTATTACTTACTAGCAATGCTCATATCAGTCCCAATTTTCAAACTTATATCCTACTCCCCTCTTCTTTACTACATTATGTTCTGGATACAACCTTAATTCCAATGCAATTGCCAACAAATGCACTATCTTTATTTCTACAAACCTGGCTACAAAACTATTCTGCCATATTAACACTGACAAAACTCTTAACCTACATGCCAACTTCCAATTATTACCACAATGAATCTCTTAAATAAAACAATTATAGAAGGCTATATATT
>CAJVQA010009488.1:0-12050 GCA_910591915.1 Cetraspora pellucida | reverse complement strand
AGTTTTGCTTATTTAAACCTTCTGTATATGTAATTCTTTTTGTATTATAAAAACATCTTCAAGGCTATACCCATTCAAGTTTCTGATGCTGATCAGTACTCTTAGGACTACTTTATCTTTGACAGAAAACTTACTAGAGCCTTTATGTCTTATGCATACTGACCTAGTTTTATACAACATGCTATAGTTACCTAACACTTGCAGTTACAGGAATTATATATTTAACTGCTATATTACACTATTTCTATTTTTGTAAAATTTACTAAAACTCCAATACTTATCTTTCTAGTATTTTTCTTATTATCATCTACTAGCTGCAACTTAGAATTAGTAATTTCTCTTAGACTACCAATTTAGATAACTCAGTATAGTATACTTCTATATTCTTTTTCTCTGACAAGTCTGATAGTCTGGTTAGTTATATGCTTCTTAAACATATTTGCCATCTAGTTTAATTTTCAGTTCCTATGAAGGTGTTTTATAGGCTTCAACTAGTTCAATGATATTGTTAAAAGTTTATGCTACCTCTTTATTTAAAGATTTTCAAGTAGATTTTATCATCTTAGTTTCTTAGTCTCTATGCCTATTAGTCTTATTGTGAGTTTGCAATGAAGTCTTATGCAACATTAGTTATATATTTCTCTATGTATATATAATATTACATTTTGCAGAGATGCTCTAAGCTTCCAATGTCAGTAGAATCTGACTTGGTGTACCTGGATTATAGCTATATAAAGCCAACCAATCAACAGAAGACAGTTACTATAATAGAGATATAATTTTCAAATTTTGTTGTAAATAGGATTTGAATCTTAGATTTTTACTTAGAGGATAACAACCTAATTACTACACTAGGATCACTATTCTCAAGTATTTTTTTAATTAATCTGTTAGTGCCTTTTATTTAACAAATAAAATTTCATTCAAGTATAGACTTTTATTAAAAAAAAAAAATAAAACAATCCATTAGACAATCCATCTTTAAATATAAAAACAGCATAGAAAAGATTGCATATAATGAATTATTAGAATTAATTAGAATTAAATTTATAAATAATAAATTTTTTAAATATAATAAATTTATATTTAAAAAAGATTAGATAGCTGTTTTTACTAAAAATGTTAAAGATAATAAAACTTTAGAAGCAATTAACTGTGAATCAAAATATAAAAAACCTTATAAAGAAAATAATAAGAATACTTTACACAATATGATTATAATTAATTTACTATTTTTTATACATAACATAATTATAATCAACTTATCTTAGTATTTTTTTTTTATAATAGAATTCAAATACTATTATATATTTATTTGTTGGCATGTTTTAAGCCAATTCATATATTTTTTATATACTGTTTTCTAAATGCATATTTTAATTCTTTTTAATTATAATTTTTCTGTCTGCAATGATTATAATTATTTATTCTGTTATAATTTTTGTTAAAAACATAATTACAATTATATATTTAAATAAAAAGTATTAACAAATTAAATTAGATAGAATTATGAAATTTAATATACATGTTAATTTGACCAAAAAAATATATATATAAATTCAGAATACTTAGCTTTTAATAGAACCTATAACTTCTATAGTTGTCTTTTGTAGTTGTAATGCAATTATTAGCCAAATATACTATCAATAAAATTCTAGATTACAAGTACTCACCTTAATATTTTTTTTAAAAAAATAGAATTTATAACTTAGTAGTAAATTTAAAATTATATTCATTTTTTTTTTATAAAAAAAATATCTTGATATAAAAAGTATATACTTTAAATATTATCAATATAAAGTTTTTATCACAGATCATATGAGTTTTTACTTTCGATCAGCATCAGAGTTGCTTTAAAATGTGTATATACATTAATATATGCATCTATATATACATAACAATAATATCAAATAATATAACTCTATAGGATTTAAACTAATAGATTTGATATATTATCATATATATAATCTACTATATTCTTGAATTATTTAGAATATTTATTGAACTATTTTGGATATCTATTTAAATTTATTGAACAATTGTTTATATAACAGATCCAATTTAAAATAATTAATTACAGAATTTAAAATAAATTTAGTGCCTCTATCTAGAGTTCAATGTTTCTGATTAGCCTATATAACTAAATGTAAATGATAAATAAATTTTATATTACTTTGTATGATACTTATTTATCATTTTTTTTACCATTATTTTAAACATTTTACAATTTTTTATTGCACAAAATTAAGATAAAAATCTTTATTATTTTTATTAAATTCAAGTCTTGTATAGTTAAGAGATAAAATTTTAAAATTCTTTACAATTGATAGCTTTTTTTAAATTATTAAATTTATTTATTGTTCTGATTTACTTTGATGCTTTATTTAAATGCATATTGGTAAGAATTTTATTAGTTTTTTTTTAATAAATTATACCAAAAAAAAATATAGCACTATAGTTTTATATCTGAATATAAAATAAATTCAGATTTAAGAAACAGATCAATATAAATTAATATTTTGGTCAAATCATTAGTAATTAATAATTTTACAATTTTTGCTACTATGTAATATTACTCATTATCAATAACAGAACTATGAATAATACTGGCCAATATTTAATAACCAAAGGTATCACAATTAGTGTTATAAATTTAAAAAATTTTTATTTACACAAATGCAAAAAAATATGAACAAAAAAATAATTTTATACATATGCTATATATACAAAGAGGCTAATATATGCACAAATTTGAATTTATATATGTTGCACTTATTGTGTGAACCCAATTTACATCACTAATTACAATTATTAGAATATAAAAGGCTAACAGCTTTTTTTTAATTTAAATTCAGAAACAAACAAAAGTTATTTCTTTAAAGCAATTTTGTTAAAGCTATTTTAAAAATATAAGATTAATAAATAAATAAAAAAAGCTTAATTATATGATTACAGATTTGTATTCTAATTAGTCAGATAGACAAATCAATATTTTCAATATATATATTTTGTCACCAAAATTTTACTATCATATAACAATAAACAATTTTTTAAAGTTCATTTAGATTAAAGTTAGCATTTCTAATAAGATGAAAAATTTCAAATACTTTAAGTAGAAAATAAAAGAAAATAAAAGAATCTCAATTAGATACAACTCTTACATAATTAGAAAGATAGATTAGTATAGGAAAAATAAACATCAAACTAGGATTTTTAGAAAATAATACAGATAAGCTAAATAAAGAAATTAGATTCATCAATGAGCATTATAAAACTTATATAGACTTAGTACAATTATAATCATATGAGTTTATTAAATATCTAAAAAGCTAGTAGAGAATATTCTAAACAAGAAGAATCAATAAACTAGAAGGACAAAAAAGAAAAGAAATAGAAAACAATATAAAAAAAAGATGCCAAATAATCAATAAAAAACAAAACAAAATGCTAGTAAGTCTTTTAGTTAAATCAACAAAGAAAATTTAACTAAACAGACTTATTAATAAAGAAGAAAAACAAAAAAGCCTAGTTATTAAGCTAGGAGAAGTACTTATAAAAACAAAAGAACACTACCAAAATTAGTTTAGACCATGTTATTTTGATCAAAATATTTACAAAGAAAGATGTGAAGAAATATATAAGCCAAAAAATTTCATTAAAAAAGAATAATACAAATATTTTAATCAAAATTTTTTTGAAAAAAAATGAAATGAAATAATTCAAGAGCTTAAAAAGAAAACAGCATCAGGAATTTTAAGCATTACATATATACTAATCCAAGCAGCTAGAATTAAGTTATACAAAATTTTTAGAACATTCACTAAAATTTGTATCAAAATAGGAGCAATACCAAAGAAATAAAAAATATTGCAAATCTATTCAATTTTAAAAAAAGGTGAATAGCACTACAATCTTAGTAATGTTAGACCAATAGCCCTATTAGAAATATTTCAAAAATGTACAACAAAGATTTTAGCCAAAAGATTAGCCAGAATATTTTGCCAAAAAAATATTTTTAGAGGCTCAAACTTTGTAGGACTTCTGGAAAATTCAATAAAAGAGCCAGTACATATTATAAACATGTTGATAGATGATGCAAAAGAGAATAAAAAAAAGCTTTAGCTAGTTTTACAAGACATGAAAAAGGCCTTTAACTTAGTATTATTAATAGTCTTAAAGACAGCTATAAAAAAAATTAAACTTTCAAAAATAACAATCAAAATAATTTTAAATCTTTTTCAAGACAAACAATCCAGAATAATTATACACTAAAGTCATACAGAAGCATTTGTAATAAATGATAAAATAAAACAAGATAAGATGCTTTTACCCTTAGTATAGAAAATTTTTTATGATCTTTTGCTTGAGAGAATCCAAAAAGATCCAAAACTAGATTATATAATAGAAGTCTTAAATTTATATAATAATAGTTTAAATTATTTAACAAAAACAAGCTAAAGACAGGCAGTAGTAGTTTTTGCAAATAATACAACCTAGATAGCAAATAGTCAAGAGCAAATAAAGCAGACATTACAGATTGTAGAAGACTTTTTGACATTCAAATAAATAGAAAAAAGTCAAAGCTAATTATTATAAACCTAAGTAAATTTAAAAAAAATAAAAGATCAAACTTAGTAATAAATAAATATATGAAAAAAAAGACTAAAATTACAAGATTTTTGAAAATTTGGCTTAATAACAAACTTAATAAAAACCAAATTAAGTCAAAAGCAAAAAAACTAATATGTGCAACAACAAGGCTTTTAAATACTAAAAAAATAACAAGTATACAAATATCATATATAAACAACATGTATATAGTGCCAAAGTTAACTTATAAGCTTCAAATCATAAAGTTGTCTAAAAGAATAATAGATGCTATTTAAAGTCTGACAATAGGTTTAGTCAAGCATAAACTGAAAATTGTAAGAACAGTAAGCAATAGCATAATTATACACAGAAATATGAGCAACTGTAATGCACTATAAAATTAACTTATAACAAAACAAATCACAAATTTATATGCAAGACTTAATTCAACTGAGCCAGAAAAAATACTTACAAAAATCAGAGTAAACCAAGGCCTTCTGCTTGTTGGCACAACAGAGAAGAATTGGCATAAAATTATACCAAAAGTATGCAGCAATCTATGAAAAAATAATCTAGCATGTTAAACAATATTAAAAGCAAAGAACTTACAAATATTATTTCATTTCAACAATATAAACATCAAAGAAAAAGATGAAAAATTAAGAATGGCAGAAGTACTAAAAAACAAACTTATTTTTCAGATAGTCCTAGTACTAAAAAAACTTAATATAACTTCAATAAATTAGCTTATTAATAAAGCAAATAACAAAATGATTTCTTGGCATTAACTTAAATTACTAAGAAGAGAACTAAGCAAAAATAGAACAGCCAGCTGGTTTAAAAAAATTGAGAAAATAATATTAGAAAACAAAAACAATAGACAATTAAAACCTGAATGTGTATTACCAAATAGAAACAGAAAGACACTCTAAACATCACTCAATAGTTGCTCAAGAAACAATAGAAAAAAGAATAAATAATGCTAAAATCATTAAAAAAAAAAGAACCCAATAACTTGTTAATAAGAAAGGTAGTTATGAACAGTGTTGTCACGAAACAGCTTTGAACAAATTGTAGACAATTGTAAACAATTTTGGACAAAAAAACAAATCTAAATTACTTAAAATTTTATTAAGATAATCTATTTTAATTTTTAAATAAAAATATTCAAAACTATAAAAAATATATAATCATATCTTTTTTAAACTAATTTATTAAATTTTAAATCTAAAATTTCTTTGAACAATTATGAATAATGTAGATATTTAGATGTGAACAAAGGCAAAAAAAGTCTTGAACATAGTAAACATGACAATACTGGTTATGAACATATCAAAATAAGTACTTACAGAACACTAGAAGATTAAATTAGTTGAAAGCAAAACAAACCAAGTTCTTAAAAAATATAAAAGATGTAGTCTTGATCATATAAGAGAACTTAAAAGTTATAGAAAATAGAGTAATAAAGAAGAAGTTCAAGGTTTACTATTAAGATTTATCAGAAAAAATAAAGACCTACTACTCATAATAAACAAAAAAATAATATATAGCTAGTAGCAAAAAAGCAGAACTAAAATAAATAAGTCTGAATCTTAGCTTAAAGATATAATATATTATGATTTAGATATAGAATTAATTGAAAAATAGTGGCTAAGCAAAGAGCTAAAAGAACTTCTTATTTTTAAGAATCAAAAAAACCAATTAAATTTAAATAAAAAACTTATTGTTTATATAGATAGTTCACTCAAAAAAGTAGTAACAAACAATGTTTCAGATATTGATTATATGAAAGCAGACTGAATACAAGTTGATGCAAAAAAAGAAAAATAATTGATGAAAGTGCTATAGGTGCCCAAAATTGGCTCTTATTAACAAAATTAGAGCTACTAGCTAATTGTTTAGTATTATTAATAATATCAAAAAAAAGAAGGATTAAAATTTATACAGATAGTGCAGTAGCAATATTAGGTCTTAAAAGAGAAAAAAAGCTAAAAAGAAGCAGACAATAGATTAAAAAAAAGAATCATAACATGAAAAGAAATATAATAAAGTTACTCAAATTAAAAGAGTTAGAGTTGGAACTAGTTAAAGTTAAGAGACATAGTGATAATAAATAGAATACTAGAGTAGATAAAATAGTAAAAGAAGAAAGTAGTATAGAATATAAAGATAAAATTATAGTTATGTCACTATTTAGTTTAAATGTATCACTTTGTTGGAAAGAAATATTCATAAAAAAGCCAACAAGGCAATTTGTTAAAGACATTTTAGATTTTAAAATTGGCTCAAAATAGAGGTTTATATTAATAGTCTAAAAATTAAAACTAAATAAAGAAAAAGAAGAGCATGACTGGTTATTACTATAAAAAAAAATTAGAAATCAAAGTGGAGTTAAATGTACAAGTATAAAAAAAAATAAAGAAATTGCAACTCTAATCAAATGTATTAATAAAAAACTACTAGTACTAAAAACTCTAGTAATAAGACATCCAAATATATACAAAAAATTATACTGTATTCTATATAATAAAGACCAAAAAGAAGATCAAGATTATTTAGCAATATATAAAGGTCATAAAAAAGGATAGGCTATTACAAAAATTTTAACTATAAATTTGTCTAGACAGTATTTTTAAAAGAAACCCAAAAGAGAACAAGCAAATTGAAACTAACAGAAATTTTATAGAGAAATTTAGCAAAAGAGAAAAAAGAATATAGATCCAAAAGCATGAAAAAGCTAACTCAAAAAAAACTCAAAACAACAATACAAAGCCTTATTCAAACTTTTAAAGAAGCTAAAAAATTTATAACAATATAAACAAATAAAGCATATAATAGTTTCTTTGAAAATATATAGAAAAAACATTGTAAGACAGTTATTAACTGAGAAAAAGCAAATAGAATTAGTTTTACAGACAAAAAAAGAAACAAAACAGTTTAAGAAGTAATAAATACAGTTAGCAATCTAATAAAAAAAATAGATGAAAGAGTTATAGAAGAAAATCAAGGCCAAACTATAAAAGAAAGAAAACAAGAAAAAAAAAAGAAAATACAAAGGTTTTAGTTAGGTTCAGTTATTAATTATATAGAAAGAAAAGTAAGGTTATTCTTCTATAGCTCTAATAGCTAGCTTAGTATAGCTTTCTGGCCAGTATAGCAGACTTCTTCTAGGCATTCATAAAAGCAGCTAAGAGATATTAAACCAGATTTAAGCCAATTTTGTACAAAATTATATATATAAGATTTTTAATAAAAGTGATCAACAAGACTGCCAAAGATTAAAAAAAAAAAACTAAAAAAAATTTATTTGTATATATTGTAAAGTTTTTGATAATAACTTTAAAGTTTTTGTAATTATATAAATTATAAATTTTCAATTAATTTCACTCTTTCTAATGATCACTTAAACACAAAAATAGCTAAAAGAAAAAATAAAATTTTTATCAAATTGGCAATAGAAAACTCCTAAACAATATTAAGTAAAAAAAAACAGCAATATAGAAATAATAAACAAGTATTTAAAAGAAGTTTACTACAAAACTAGATAGATAGTTATAAAAAAAAAAAATTTTTTTAAAAATTTTTATAAAAACAACAACTGTGATAAAATTTTGCTAAAGCCTATATATAGATTTGTTTATATTACACAAAAACATATAATAGCAAAACAACAATAAACATATACAGAATACTAGACTAAAATAGTTAAATATATTATATAACAAATAAATGAAATACTATATAAAAAAATATATATATATAGAAAGTTCTAGTAGCTAAGCAAAAAATATATAGCTATAAATAGAATATAAAGTTAGAAGAGCATGTAAAAAGTCTATTGGCAATTTTCATAAAAAGAATATACTGGGCAATAAATAGTATACACAACAAAATATTCTTTAATTAGTTAAGCAAAACATATATAATACCTAACAGAAAAGACAAAATTATTATTATGCTTACTGAACAAAGATCAGAAAAAGTCTCTAATACACTACTCTACTACTACAAATCACAAACTAAACAAAATAATTGAGATATTATACATATACTTAATTATTTAATAAAATTCAAAAACATTAATTATACTACACATAAAGTTAAATCACATTCAAAAAATACTTTACATAATATAACCAATTCTCTTGCCAAACAAGGTGCCAATAAGACTAAATTAAAATTTAATCTTAATTATTTTTACCTATCTACTTATTTTTCCTGAAAAGAAATTCTAATCACATACAAACTATGTAAATTCTGTAAAAACCTAATTTCAATACAAACATTTAACAAACTCCTTTAACTCAAACTACTATGAAACCTTTCAACTATAAACATTCTATTATTAACTGAAATTATTAATTCTCAAAACTCCAATCTCAAACTATATTCCATTAGAAACAAAATACTTCTCAATAATTTACCTACAATATCAAATCTTCATACCTGCTATTCTCTCCTTTATTTAACTCCAAATTGCTTATATTCAGGGCCGATGATTTTTTGCATTTCACAGAATACCGCAGAAATCATAGAATAGGACTAGAAATGCAGAAATTGTTACAGTCACTACAGAATTGTCACAGAAAGTGGGAGTTTCACTTACACATGACTAATCTTTGTGATTCTGAGTGATAATTGGTCTGGAAAAACTAATCTAAAAAGTCAGGTAATAAAAATTCATAGTCATGCAGAACAAGAAAAAGGTAATACTACTAAACATGATGAAATTGTATGAAGGGCTGTGTTAAAATGCATAAAAAGCTAAAGCAAATACTGAAAATGATTTGAATTCACAAATAAACAATAAGATGGATCAAAGAAAATAGCAAGAAAAAAAGAACTCCAATAATATGATAATTTTCTATGCTGTAAAAGAGATTAGATGAAAAGTTCTATAAAATTATAAAAGGATCAAAATTTAATAAAAAAAATTTATATATTTTTTTGTTACCACTTTCCAGATCATATATTTTAAAAAGTTGCAAATATAATAAGTAAAAAACAAGGCAAAGTTACAGTCTATACTAGGGTTGAAGAATATCCAGAAGATTTTAGAGTGGATGATAGTACTTTATTTTGCAATTTTTGTGACCACTTTATTGAGTAGTCTTGCAAATCAACAGTTAATGACCATCTGAATAGTAAAACCCATAAATTGAATAAAGCTTTACAAAAAAATAAGCAATGTCAACAAACTATTATTACATCATTTTCATCTTGTAAATCAAAAAAAAATTTTTTAACCGACTTAATTGAGTCTTTTGTAGCAGCTAACATTCCTATAGAAAAAATTAATTTTTTACATTCTTTTTTTAAAAAATATTGTAAAGAAGGTGGAGCTATTCCACAAGCATCTACACTATGCCAATTATATCTTCCTCAAGTTTTTTCTAATCATTTAGAAAATCTTAAATCTTTTTTTAAACAAAAACATGTAGCAATTATTATGGATGAAACAACAGACAGCTGTTCACGAAGTATAGTTAATACTATATTCGTATATAAAAATAGTACAAGATTGGTCTCAGTTAATTTTCTTACCCAAGTTAATAATTGTACAATGGGACAAACTCTTTTTCAAATTCTTGTAAAATATGATATTCTGTTTACTTTTCCTCATGTTTTTTTGTCAGATTTAGCTGCATATATGAAAAAATGTTATCAAGATGTTTTGCATACTGTAATGCCTCAATTAATCCATATACCTTGTTGCGCACATATTTTACATTTAATCAGGTAAAGTAATATATATTTAGAGATGATGATTTTTTACAATATTATTTATTTATTTTTAAAAATAAATAAATATTATCGCAAAAATCATTACTTCTATATATATTTAATTGTAATAATTAACAATAATAATATTAATTACTATATATTTTATTTTATATAGCAATACTTGGTGTACTTATGTTCACTTTTCTCAAGTCAATACACTATTGGCTAAAATTAAAGAATTATTTTCAAAAAGCCCAGCATGTCGTCATCATTATTTAGATCACTTAAAGTTTCATAGAATTATATCATCAAAAAAAGTCCTCTTTCTGTTATAACAAGATGGAATTCTTGGTTTGAAATGATTTATATGCAAAAGACCATATTGTTTATTGGCTTTTATTTTTTCAAGATGAATACAAGAATGACGAAACTAATGCATTAGAAATCATTACATCATTATTATCAAATCCTGAAGAACTTGGACTTATTATGATTTATATTAATTTTATTGGTATTTTTTTACAAAAATTTATACAAATTTTAGATTTTTTTTAGCAAGAAAAACCTGTATTTCCTCTAGTCGAAAGTCAACTTGAACAACTTACTGCTTACATTGAAATCAATATGAATGCTGAATATTTTGGTCCTGAGTTAGATACATTAATTGTATCAAAATTTTTTCAACCTGCTGAATTTTATTCTATTTTCTGTGGTGCCTTTAGTGTTGTATACAAAAAATTTTCCACCCATATTCCTTCTCATCCTGGCAGACCATTGTTTTTTGCGGCTCAAGTATTCAATCCAAAATTTTTTCATCTTGGTGACATTACAAAGAAAGACATTCGCAATTACTCAATCATACAAGAATTATCTAATCCATCTAACGAACTATTGCATGAATGGTCGATTTATTGTGGATTGAAATATAACATAGCATTTAAAAAAATTACATTAGATGAATTTTGGTTAAATATGGCCGATTCTTTACCTCACTTGTCTGAAATTGCATTTGACTATATTTGGTTACCAGCTTTTTCTTACGCAGTAAAAAGAAGCTTTTCAAAATACAATACGATTTTAGATACTAATCGTCAAAGTTTAAGTGAAAAAACATTACAAAGTTTAAACATGTTGTATTTTAATAACAATTTAAATAACAATAGCATTTAAATTAAAGATTTAAATAGTGATGGCATTTAAATTTTAACAATTTAACTAGTGATGTCTTGTTTTTTTTTCTTTATGCTTTAAAAAAAGTGGCACAGAAATCATGCAAAATCTATAGAAATAGCACAAAAACTGTGCAGAATTTATCAATTTGATTTGCAGAATTGGTATTTTAGCGCAGATGGAATTGACCAATTGTCACTGCAGAAAATCATCAGCCCTGCTCATATTGCAATTAATATGAAAGCACTAAACACTTATTCCAATGCTCACTTCATTCTTACAATCCACAAAACACTCTCACTAATGAAATCTCAAATGCATTAAACTCTTTAAATATTACAGAAATCTTATCCAATACAATAATACAAATTCTTATTACACAAAACACTTCTCTCAACCTAAATATATACAATACTATACTATTACTTATTCAGGGTACAATAACCCTTAATCAATACAACCAACTTCAACTCACTCTAAAAAAACCAACTAACTTTTTCTTTGTTTGTTTTCTATTTTTAATACTTATCTTTGTTTCTGTTTTTTTTTTTTATGATGTAGTTTTC
>CAJVQA010009487.1:0-12050 GCA_910591915.1 Cetraspora pellucida | reverse complement strand
CGATGGGATTTGAACACCCAACCTACCACTTGGAGGGTTGACAACCTGACCACTTCACTAGGTCGCCACACCCTATATTTCTTTCTGATAATATATCATTAAATCAAAATATATTAAAAAGAGTGGCAACTTAGTGAAGTGAATAAGTTGTCAACCCCTAAGTAGTAGGTTATGAGTTCAAAACCTACCAACAGTAAAAATTTAAATAATTACCTATGTAATACATAAACAGTATTATGGTGACAGCATTTTGTTGATCAGTTGGGATAGGATATCTGTAACTATGATCACAATAGCATGACTGGCAGGTCATGAGGCATCTGTGTAACCTTGGTTATACAAAGAAATGCAAACTGATACTGAGCGGTGCAAACCTAAGATAAGTTTTTATAGTTATGTAAATCTGTAGAACTAGGAAACTAGAGCCTATTTGAAAAAACCTAAGTAGAGAAGTAATACAGATCTTTGATGATACTACTGTAAAAGCTAGATCTAGGAAACAAATACCAATGTGAATGAGCCGAACAGGCAAAAATCTCAGGTGAGAGATACCACCAACCAAACTACTGGAACAAAACCAGAAGAAAAAGATATTAGGCTGGCTTAATATACCAAAGACAGGTTACAGTCCTATTGGGCTATTTGGATTAGGAGTCTGGAGTCAAAGCAAGAGTATACTATAAGTACTAGGGATATACTGTAAAGTAGATGCTAGGGTTTGGATAAACTCTACAAGGGCTAGTTTTGTTAATGTTTTATAGAGTAGGTAAATAGTTAACAAAAAGATATCCTGAAACCTTACAGTCAGATAATATATTCTGGAATGTTTAATAGCTTGATAGATGTACAAAAGAAAATGACTAAATGTTAGATTAGACAGAATTTAGTTTTATAAAAACAAGATATTATTCATTTGAGTGTAGTATAAGGATCAGAATATTTAAATAAGTACTCTTCTAGTAGGTTACAAACATGGCAGCTAGTGTAGAATCCTTGAGTAAACTACTTAAATAGGTAACCAAAAGGTACACATGTGGCTAGTTGCATACTTATCTTGTACAAGTCATATGTAATATATTGACCAAAAACACAAATAAAGATAATAGCTACTAATAACATTGGCCTTAAATAAAAAAAAAAAAAAAAATCAAAATATATTGTTATAAAACAAATTATTATTATTTATTAGAATTAGTTATTTTTTTTTTCTTTTTATAGTTAAAGTTTCTATCTTGGAGATGCAATATTTTATTCAAGTTTTGTTAAGAAACAGGTGCCTTCAGGGGCTTCTTTACATTAGAGGTTACAACTAGCCACATGTGTACTTTTGGTGTCTAATTTAAGTAATCTGCTTTCACATTACTATATAAGTTCTATACTAGTTGCTATATCTGCAAGCCAACTAGGAGTTTTGTCTATTTAAACCCTCTGCATATGCAATCCTCTTTGTATCATGAGAACATCTCAAGGCTACATCTATTTAAGTTCCTGATGCTTATCATTATTCTTAGAACTACTTTATTCTCAATAGGAAACTTACTAGAGCCTTTATGTCTCACACATATAGACCTAGTTTTATGCAACATGCTATAGTTATCTAACACTTGCAGTTACAGGGGTTACCTGTTTAACCACTATGTTACACTATTTCTACTCTTGTAAAGTTCACTAGAACCCTAGCATCTATCTTTTCAGCATCTTCTCTATCATTCCCTACTAGTCACAACTTGGAACCATTAGTCTTATTTCAAATTATCAATTCAAATGGCCCAGTATGGTATACTTCTGTATCTTTTTCCTCTAGCAAATCTGGTAGTCTGGTTGGTTATATGCTCCTCTATATATATTTGATATCTGATTTTAATTTTCAGTTTCTATAAAGATGTTTCATAGGCTTCAACCAGTCTGATAGTACTGTCAAAAGTTCATGCTACCTTTTATTTAGGAATTTTCAAGTAGATTTCTATCACTTTAGTTTCTTAGTCTTCTACACCTGATGGTCTTATTATAAGTCTGCACTGAAGTCTCATGCAACACCAGTAAACATTCCTTTATATACATGTAATATTATACTTTGCATAGATGTCTGAGCTCCCAATGTCAGGAGGACCTGACTTGGTGTATTTAGGTAACAGCCACATGAGGCCAACTGATCAACAGGAGACAGTTATTATAATACAGATATAATTTCCAAATTTTGTTGTAGGTGAGATTTGAACCTTAGATCTGCCACTTGGAGGATGATAATCCAACCACTATACTAGGACCATCATCCTCATTAAAATTAGTTATTATTATTATTTTATTATTATTATTATTATTTAATATTAGTTATTTTATAATTGTATTATTATTATTATTAGAAGTTGCTAGAACTTTCTAGTTGATTAGTAATCACTTATTTACTTAGTTACTTAGTCACTTAGTCACTTAGTTGCTTAGTAATTAATCACATTAGTCATTAGTTGCTAGAACCTTCTGGTTATTTAATAATCACTTAGTCACTTAGTCACTTAGTCATTTAGTCACTTAGTCACTTAATGCTTAGTCACTTAGTTGCTTAATCACTTAGTTGCTTGGCTGCTTAGTCATTTGGCTTACAGATATATAAACTCTGCTAAATTCCTCAAGTGCAATTAAGTAATAGACATCCTTTTTTCCTTTAATATTGTAAACACATCTTGGGATTTTTTAAGAACAGAAACCTAAAGATAGCCTTTTTTGTTATTACTTTAATAAATAGCTTTTGACTATAAACTATATTAATACTTCTCTTCTAGAGTAATTCCTACAGGCAAGGTTTATCTTCTTTTAGTAAAATAAAGTAAAGTTACTAGTATTGCATTACTTTTTCTGAACTGTCTTAAAGAAGAGTATAGTTTCTTGACAACATCTAACAAAAGTTATACTTCTCTCTTGAACACTATATATACTTATAAGGGATTTCTTATATCATGTCATTGTTATAATATGAAAATTAAGAAGGCTTTTACCTATAATATTTGATGTCTTTTGGCAGAAAGGTTAAAAATTTTAAAGAAAACAAGTCATCTCAGATGAAACATTCCTGAATGTATTAAAAAACTTGTCTTAACAAGAGACCTAAATGAGTATTAGCTATCCTAACAAGAGACCTAAATAAGTATTAGTTATCTTTGCAACAGACCTAAACAAGTATTAGTTATTCTAACAAAGTCTCAGACATAAATACACCTCTTTTATAGTTCATACTGCTACTAAACTTCATAATGAAAACATTCAAACCATCAACAAACATACTTAACTAAATCTCATCTTGCAATAAATGTACTTTAAGCATAGTATTCAGATTTATCTTGTCTTCAGTATTACTTCTCTTAGTGTACTAGCTCTCACTCAGATTTTAGATAATTTTGAACTTAATACCAAACTAACTTTGTAACTCAACATTATTTTTCCCAAACTTAGAACAACTTTACTATTTTTATCATCTTATATCCAAACCAAATTACACTTTGTCTTTGTATTAGAGATATTATTTTTAGTTATTAATACTAACAAGACATTAGTAATTCTAGAACCATTACTTTGACTCTAGTTAGAAAATATATCAACCTCTTTCAACTTCTTACCTTATCTTTTGAATACCAAAATACTTTTAACCTTCATCTCAACACTTTTTTAAGTTTTAGTTTTGAAGAACCAAAAGAATTTAGCCAGCATCTTGAAAATTTAACAAGCCCTATTCTACTACCTACTACTAATATTACTTTTACTAATAATATTCTTTTCTTACATAACTCAGAAGATAGCTTAGTTTTTTATAGTAAATTAGTTATATCTATTGAACTTTCTGAAAGTCATTATACTTCTAATTGGACTTTACAAATTTCTTTAGTACTTACTAACAATCTAAAAACAAAAGAATATATTACTGCTTCTGTAGACCTTACAGAAATCTTTAGCTTACATCACACTCTTACTGACTTACCACCATTACAGACTTTTGAAGATAATCCTTCACCTTTATTTTTATCTCAACTTACTCTTTTTCAACCTTAACCTATTACTGTTCAATTTCAACCTATCATTGTTTAACCTCAATCTTAACTTTTTCCTCTACTTTTATCTATTTTTGATAACCTTTCTGACCTACCTAATAACATGGTACAATAAGCTTTACAAAATGCTGCACAAGCTATGACTAATCTTACCAATGCTCTAAATGGAAATAAAAAAGCTTTTATAAAGACTAACTTCTTTTATAATGATGGAACTGAAAACTCAGAACAATGGCTCAAAGATTTTTAAAGAGCCACTACTGCTAACAAGTAGGATGCTGCTTGAAAATTGGAACTTACTCTTGTATATTTAAAAAAAATTGCATTAGATTGATGGCTCAGTATTAATCCTGCTTCAAATGCTTTTAATAATAATATCAATTAAAACAGAAGCTTTAAATATTTTTTTAGACTTTACTTCTATATACCTAAACAAAAAGCTATTTGGCAGAAACAGCTTTTTAATATCAAACAAGGCTCTAACATAGTAGATGCTTATGTCAATCATTTTAGGCAATTAAAAAGATGAGTTGATCCTGATGATGCTTTCCCTGCTAACTTCACTAAACAATTATTTATTCAAGAACTACACTCTGAATTTTCTATTAATATACAAGCAAATGAACCTGCTAACATAAATGCTACTATTACTATTGCAAAACAATAAAAAACTAAATATGTAATGGCTGCTAGCACTATTACAGAAACAGACCAAGCTATTAAACAGCTAACAGACTAAATTGCCAAACTTAGTATTAACTTAGCATAACAACAGCAATTACCTCAACCTCAATCTGCTAACTATGCAGCTACATCTAATACTAACAGACCTCAAGCCAAAGATTCATGTCACTGTTACTACTATAAACATACAGGACATTTTATTGCTAAATGTAGAACCAGACAAGCTGAACAATAATCTAACCAAAGAGATAATTATAGAAGAAATAATAGATAAAACTAAAGATCTTGTTCTTGAAGTCATGATAGATCTTATTATTAAAATCCTTTTAGAGAAAGAGAAAACTCTAGAGAAAGAAGCAGATACTTAGACTTCTATAATAGTGATAGAAGAAGAACTAGTTTTTGCTTACTCTTATCTTATTATAAAGATATTAACTACCTTGGCCATAAAGATTCTTCTCTTATACCTTCTGTTACAACATCAAAGAAATAGAAACAGTTTTTTAACAACCCTTTTATTTGTACAGCTATGTCTGCATACCTGTATGAAAAAGCCAAAAATGCTAACTTAGTCCAATCACCTACCTATACTACTTCTGTAAAATGCAACATCTAACTTAGAAACAGACCCTATCAAGCTATTATCGATAGTGGTGCTGCTATTAGTATAATTGCTCATTAGACTGTCAAGAAATTAGAACTTAAAATTAAACAAGCCTCTACTAGCCTAATTGTTACAGCAACTGGTACTTTTATATACTTTCTAGGAATTATTAAGAACCTTCTTGTAGAAATTGAAAAAATAACTATTCCAATTGCTATCAAAGTTGTTCCTACTATCTTCTACTCCCTTTTTCTTAGTAATGACTGATCCAAGAAAGTTGGTGTTAGTTATAACTAAAAGAATGGTTGTTATTTGTTTAAGTAAAATAACAAAAAGGTTTCAATACCAACTATCTATGAAAGTGATTATGCCTTACCTGTCCAACCAACAGTAACAGACCCAAAAGAGTTCGATCTCTATGAGCAAAAATTTCTTATTCTTCATAAAGCATATACTGCTCAACTTATCTCAGAAACAAACAATGAAGGATGGACTATTTACTAACCTTGACAATGAATCCAAACTGCCTTATCTTGTGTTTGTGATAACTATAAATCCTCTGACTATCTCTTTGCTAATTGCTCTCAAAATATCTACAACTAATGCTATCATAAAGAATATATTGCTGTCTATTGTCAACTACAAGCTTCTTAAAGAGAAACTTGCAAGAACTGCCAAAGCTCTGAACATCTTTATTAACAATGTTCAGAAAATATTTGTTATGAATACAACTCAATAAGGCATATTGCTGTTAATTGTCTCTTAGCTCCTCTTAAGCATCAAAATTAGATCTACTAATATAAATACAACCTTAATGAAGTTGAAGCCCAAAGACAATACTATCATAGCAAACATCAACCTACTATTGCTGCCATTGCAAAAACTTTCAAAAACCAGAAACCTTACAAAAATTAGATAAAGTTTTTGTTTGTAAAGGTTGCTATACTGACTTCTACCAAAGCTTTAATCATGATGATCCTAAAAGCCAGTACTATTACATCCAAGATGATGAACATAGAATCTTGATTGAATGCAAATTATATAAACATATTGAACTCAGAAACAGAATACATAATTTAAAAAGTATTATAGAAGAATTATAGTTTTGTGAACTTGAACATTTATATGCTTACAAAGCCAGTACAGATGTTTTCTATAACTTTAACTATAATCTATGGACCTAAATCAGACACTATACTAAGTCAACCAGAAATGCTGAATCTTAGTATAAAATGAACCAAACTCATATTTTTTATCTTGTTAAAGTTTATTTGCAAGAAACAGACCTTATTATTACTGAAGCATTGGGATCTCAAGTAAATGACCAAATCAATCAACTATAGACATATAAAGCAATAGACTTTATCTTACAAGCTGAACAAGCTATTCTTAATGAAGAAGAAAAGCAACTTCTTCAACAAACCTTGGCTAAGTCTTTTGACATTAGCCATCCAGAATTTGACCATCAGCTTGTTATTACTAACCTTTGTTGACAGTTTAGTGCTTCAGTTGACCTTTGCAAAAACTGCTTACATGTTAAGCATCAAGATGAGTTAGATGTCTACCAAGAATATTGTCAGAACTGCTCCTTCACTAGTCCCTATCTATGAACCTCTTATATCAGAACCAGTAGGCCTCTTGGCAAATAAAACTAATACAACTTTATCAAAACTAGACCTCTTATAACCACAAGTTGCATAACTACAACAATAAGTAGAAACTCAAAACCAACTTATTTTGCAGCTTTAACAAAAAGTAAAAAAGTTAGAAAGATTTACTTAGACCTTTCTACAAGTATTTCAACAGAATGTTCAGACTACTCAATAATGATATACTTCCTTTACTCAAGAATGAAAAAAGTCAAATTTTTAGATTATCTCAGGTAGAATGAAAAACTATCTGTTGAACCAGACAATGTGCATCAAGTTTTTACAATAGACACTATAATCCCCTATGAAGAATATAGTATTAGCTCTAAACCTTCTAAATTGAACATTAGATCTCTAAATGCTAAACAAGAAAAACAATTCAGCCAGCTGCTAATGGAGTTCTCAGATCTTTTTGTACAAGATACAACAGAATTAGAACATATTGATCTTGTAACTTATTGAATCTATACAGAAGAAGAACCTTCTATTTGATCTCAATCTTATTCTTATTCTTTTACAGAACAAACATTTATTAAAGAAGAAATTCAACAAATGCTCAATAGTAGACTTATATAACTCTCCTTGAGCCTCTAGATCTTACCAGTTGTATTAGTTTGAAAGAAACATAGCAAATTATGATTCTGTGTTGATAATTATAAACTTAACAGTATTATAAAGAAAGATGCCTATTTCTTATCTCATATTGATGAAATGCTAAAAGGATCCAAGTGGTTCTCTATACTTAACCTCACAAGTGAATACTAGCAAGTTGCTATGCATCCTACAGACAGAGAAAAGACTGCTTTTGTAACTTAATATAATATTTACAAGTTTAATGTAATGCTCTTTAAACTGTATAATGCACCTATGACCTTTCAATAATTAATGAATAGAGTATACTAAGACATTGTATGGAAATTTGTAGTAGTCTATCTCAATGATACTATAGTATACTTCAAGACCTTTAATGAATATTTAAAACATTTACAACAAACTTTCATTAGAATCAGAAAAACTGGTTTATGATTAAATTTAGAAAAATGTAATTTTTGAATACAGAGTTTATTATTCTTAGAATACATAATTACCTCTATTGGAATAGCATCTAATCTTCAAAAGACAGAAGCTGTCTAAAAGATTTAATTATCTAATAATGTAACTCAACTATGTTTATTTTTAAGACTAGTAGGTTACTATCAACAGTTTATTTATAACTTCTTTAAAGTAGCACAGCCTTTAAACCAGCTACTATATAAAGAAACTTTTTATATATGAAATAAATCATAACAGGAAGCTTTTGAAGAATTAAAACAGAAACTTATCACAGCTTCTATATTAAAGTATCTTAACTTTGATAGATTATTTATCTTAGCTACTGATGTTTCTTATTATAGATTTAGAGCTACTCTTAGTTAATTAGATAGAAACAGAAAATAACATCCTATAGCTTATGCAAGTAAAAGTCTAACCAAAAGAGAAGTCAACTATGATGCCACTAAACTTAAATGTGCTGCAGTTATATAGGCTATTGAATATTTTTATAAATATCTTGGAACTGCCAAATTTATTCTCATCACTGACCACTCTGCTTTCAAGTAGTTACAATCTACTGAATCTAAAGAATATCTAGAAAGATGAATTCTAAATTTTCAGCTTTATAACTTCAAAATTATTCACAAACCAGGAAGAGTTCACTTCAATATAGATGTTCTATTTTGACTACAAACACAGATCTTATACCAAAACTCTTTCTTATAAATTTGAACCTCTATTATTATTATTATTATTATTTTTTTTTTTTGCTTTCACTAAGGCCATAGTTATTGATAGCTATTGTCTTTATTGTATTTTAATTATAATTACATAACTTGTACAAGGTGAGTATACAACTAGCTACATATACAACTTTTGGTTGTCTAATTTAAGTAGTCCGCCTGCACAGCAGGTTTTACACTAGCTGCCATATCTGCAATCTACTAGGAGATTACCTATTTTAAATACTTTGATCCCTATACTTATACCAACAAATAGCATACAAGTTTCTGTACATCTAAGTGCTGTCTAACCTAACCATGACCTTCCTGTCTGTACATCTGTCAAGTTGTTACACATTTCAGAATATGTTACTTGACTGTAGGACTCCAAAAGGCCCTCTTGCTAACTAACTACCCATGTTTAGTATCTTGTTAACAAGACTCGCCCTTGCAGAGTTCATCCAGACCCAAGCACTGACTTCATAGCATATCCCTAGTACTTTAGTATACCCCTGTTTCTGACCTCAGACTCCCAATCCAGATAGGCCGATAGGACTGTGACCTGTTCCTAATACTCCAGGGTCTGCCCCTCAAGGTTCTTTTTCTCCAGTTCGAGTCTTCCAGCAGTCTGGTTGGTAGTACCCCTCACCCGAAGTTCTTGCCTACCTGATTCCTTCCACATTAGTATCTGTTTTCTAGATCTAGCCTTTACAGTAGTACTGTTGAAGATCTATGTTACCTCTCTACTCAGGTCTTCCCAAGTGGGCTTCTGGTTATCCCAGTTCACAGATTTACATGGCCACAGATGCCCCATGACCTGCTAGTTATCTGGTATGACTGTGTTACAGGTACTGATCCCAACTAATCGATAGATAGCCATTGCCGTAGTATCAGTTTTAAGGACTTATCTTGTGTTTGCACCGCCCAATGCTGGTTTGCATTTCTCTATATAACTCTAACATTGCACAGATGCCTGTATACATCAATGTAACATAGGTAGTTTTCCAAATTTTTGCCATCAGTAAGTTTTGAACTTCCAACCTACCACTTGGAGGGTTGACAACTTATCCATTTCACTAAGTTGCCACACCCTTTCTGAACCTCTATTATAATTTATATAATTATATATAATTAGATAAGTTATCTAACTCTCTGTTACAGAAACAGACTAAACAATTACAACATCATGCTAGATATTTTATTACTAAGAAAGAATTGTTATATAAGAAAAAACAAAAAAAAACCTTCAATACTCTTTTTATATTATTAAATAAAATGAAGTAGAACCTGTTCTGTATATGATGCATAAGCATTTTACTATAAGACACTTAGAAACAAATGCTATGTACTATAAAATAGCTGAACAATATTATTTGGACCAAATGTATCAAGATGTACAAGAA
The DNA here is from genome assembly GCA_910591915.1 of Cetraspora pellucida. NCBI lineage: Eukaryota > Fungi > Glomeromycota > Glomeromycetes > Diversisporales > Gigasporaceae > Cetraspora > Cetraspora pellucida. The sequence goes on along the minus strand of CAJVQA010009487.1, from coordinate 1,916 downwards.
TATATTAGAACATATAAGAAGTACCAAAAGAGACTAAAAGGCAAACAAACTAAACCTTTTTATCTTATCCAAATAGGATAAGTCTTTGAGCAAATTAGAATTGACTTAATTGGATCTTTACTAATTACCAAACAAAATAATCTATATATTATTGTTATACTAACTATTTAACAAGATGGCCAGAAGCCTATGTTGTACCTGATGTCAAAGCAAATACCTTAGCTTAGTTTATTTTTGAAAAATTTATTTGTTGATATGAAACACCAAAGATTATTTTTTTTGATTAAAAAAGAAATTTTATTAGTAAAACTGTTCGCATTCTATGTAAAAAGTTTCTTATTAAATAAAATTCTCTTTACTATATCATTTACAGACAAATGGAATGATTAAACATCTTAATTGGATCTTATATAAATCACTCACTAAAGTAAAAGAAATAATAACTGGAACTTATATATACTTGCTGTACTGCTTGCTTACCAAACAAAGAAGCATGTTACAACCAGATATATTTTCTTCTACATCAGCAAAATTATAGATGCAAAATATTTCTAAAGATTTTGCATAGTGCAAAAATTTCGAAATAATATGAAAAAAATTTTGAAATTTTTACGAAATGCAAAATATTTCGAAATAATGTAAAATAAATTTTGAAATTATTGCATTATGAAAAAATTTTCACAATATTGAGAAAAAAAATTTCAAAATTAATGCACAGTAAAAATATTTTGAAATATAACAAAAAAATTAACTAAATTCTAGAAGACAAAATAATGAAAAATAAATAGAAATTATTTTAAAGAATGCAAAAATATAATGAAATATTTCAAAATAATTTAAAATATTTCAAATTTCATTAAATTAAAAAATAATAATAAAATTAATATTTAACCATAATATAGTAAAATTAATTTTAACTAAAATTTTGACTAATAGCAGAAAGTTTACTAATATAAATTATTTAATAGAATAAATCTCTAAGTAAATAATAATATAGTATATTTATTTTAAATAATCTTTATCATCACTATATACGAATGCAATATTATTACAATATGTTGAAACAATTCGAAATCTTGCGAAAATTTTTTAAAAATTGTGAATATAAAATAAATAAAAAAAGTAAAAGGGAAATAAATTAAAAAGTAACAAATTTTTAAGAAGTTCACATATTTGCAAAAATTTTTAAATAAAATCAAATATAATAATACACAAAAGCTCTTTATTAAAGTATATCTAGATTGTAAAAAATGTATTAAATTTGATGAAATAATTACTAAAATATTTAGAATATCTTGATAAATTTTTAATATATTCGTATATTTTTAAAAAATTTTGAATATCTTAATAATAATTTAAAAAGATTCGAAATATTTTAAAATATTGTAAATTAATTTAAAGTATTAAAAAATATTGCTAAATCTATATTTGTAATCTTTTGCATCATTTGCTACTTATTAATTTAAAAAATACTATTGTTAAACAATAAATTAGCTATAATTATTCATCAAATTATAATTTCTTTATAATTAAATAAATATTTTTGTATTAAATAATTGATTGTATAAAAACATACATTAAAAATTAAAGCCATATTTAAAAACAATAAATGATGCAAGTATGCATATAATTGATATTTATTCTAAATATAATTAAAAGTTTTCAAATAAATTAAATCTTTTTAAAGTATATTGAAATTACTAAAAAGAGTAAAGTAATTAAAATTTACATTATTATTCAAATAAAAGCAAAACAATTCAAAATTATTAGAAGACAAAAATTTTGAGTACACTAAAAGTATTTAATTAAATGTGAAATATTTCAAATAAATTTGCATAATTTTTTTTTTTTTTTTTTTTTTTTGTTATGCCAAAGTAGAAACTTTATTAAGTAATAAAAGCAATTACATTAAAGAT
>CAJVQA010009486.1:0-12050 GCA_910591915.1 Cetraspora pellucida | reverse complement strand
ATAAAAGGGAGTATTTAAGGGGCAGGTTAAATGCACAATCCATTTGAATAATGCTAAGACCAAGAAGGGTTGCAAACTAGCAGTGATAGCAGGAACCTGGCTTGAGATACGTGTTACTAGTACCTAAATTGGGAAAATGGCAACGATAGCAGGAACCTGGCTTGAGATACGTGCTAGAAAGACACTCTTCGGGCAAACCAAAGATGGGAGCTCAAAAGAAGCAAATGACCCAGTGAACCAATTTAGGAATTGTGAAAAATAGGTTGTGAGACATGGGAAGGAATATGCAGGTTACCTAATATAATCAGTAGTAAAACAAAAATCTAGGTTAGGTGTAAGTAGGATACAATACAAAGCTCTGGTAGGTTTAGGTCACAGATAAAGATGTCTGAATCCTATATCTGAATAGATATATAGTGATAGATGATGTATAATAAAAAATTGTACTAACTATAACCAATATACTAATAAAGACTTGAGAGCATGACCTCATTCTAAAAAAAAAAAAAAAAAAAAAAAAAAAAAAAAAAAATAAACTTCTGTTTTCTTAGTTTTGCAAATTTATATAATTATAAGAACTTATCTTGGGTTTGCATCTTTTAATTCTAATTTGCATTCTTTTGTATAATCAAGATTACACAAATACCTTATAACCTGCTAGTCATGTTAATATAATTATAATTATAATTATTCTATCTTAATTAATTAACAAAAAATTATTATTTTAATACAAATGTTTTTTTTCCAGTAAGTTTTGAACTTACAATCTGCTACTTGAAGAATAATAACTTATTCACTTTACTAAATTATCACACTTTTAGTAAATATTTTTATAAGAAATTAAATTATAGATTATAAAGTAAAAATATATTTTTGATAACAAGATTCTTTTTAAGTTTACTATTTTTCTAACTTTAAATATAAGAATAATAAAATATTTGTCTTACTGAATCATTTCACGTTTAAAATGCAATTTCTTTTTAAGAAACAACGATTGTAACTATTGTAATTTACTATAAAAATTGAGAATTTCATATAAGTGATTTCATAGTAAAAAATTTATTCACCTGATCTGCGTGACATCTAGTTCAACTGATATCATATATTTATTACCGTTACGTATACGTAAAATTTATAAATAATCTAAGTTTAACCGTTTTGAGAGAACATACCAGAAAAGGGGTCATTATGTCTTCGTACTCCGTAATCGTTGTTACACGTGTAAGAGGTCGAAAACTTATAAATTTCAATGTACATCTTAAAAAATTTTGTCACAAGTAGACCGAGAAAAGCATGTCTGTAGTCAAAGTAGGAAAGATTTTGGGCTGGATAGGTTTCTTATTACTCTTCCATTCAGCTTATTCTACTTATGAACGTAGGTTTATATTATAATTTGTAAAAAAAAAAAACACACAATCTATATTTGTTCTATTAAACACGCTACTTCTAAATTTATTTTACTGCCTATCGATTTAAATTAGATTTATCTTACCTTAAAGCCGTTGATAAAATACCAAATTATATGCCAATAGAGGTATCTTTTTACGAAATTTTACATATTCAATTAACATTAATAGAATCAAATTTTTATTTATTTATGATTTAAGATTACAGTAGAATGTCTTGTATCAGTGTCAATTTGTACTATCGGCATAATTTTGGCGGCAGGTCCCTTGAAACCCATTTTAATTAAACATGAGTTATCAAAAAAGTAAGATAATTTTATTTTTATTTGATTCTAATGGTAACAATCCTTTTGATAAATTGTCGAATCGAATAAAACTAGGACGATTGATGAAATTGACACACACCCTTCATTTAATACCTTCAATCATCGTGGTAGGCTAATGAAATGTTTTTGATTAATGCATTTTTTTTATATCATATGAAGAGAGTTTTGAGAAATTTGGCATATTTAATAAATTGTAAGTTTTCACGATGTATTGTCAAACGCTAATAAACAAAAGGGGAACTGGTTTATTTTGTTAAAAACAAGTCTTATATAACTTGTATTTTAAATTAATTATAGTTCTTTTGATAAATAGACGCAAAATTTTCATAATTGTTATTCATCTGAACTACTACTTCCATGTTTAAGAAACTCAGATAATCGTACAGGTGTATCTCCACGATGTTCCTCCTCTTTAATCTTATGCTTATGTTTCTTAAAAATAATATGAATTAGATCCGAATATAAAAATTATAATATAAAAATAGTATTTTATAAATTATCAAACCTTATGCGAATGACTGTGATGGCCATGATGTTTCTTATGGTTATCATCACGTCCTTTATGATCAGAATCTGATGAGGAACGTTCTTCTGAACTCCTATACCTACGTTTCGTTGATTTATGATGCTTTTCTTTAGTGTGATGTTTGTCCTATTTAATAAATAAAATTGAATTCTTTTAAAATGGATTTAACAAATCGTAAATAATCGAGAATATACTATAACCAAAATTTAATACATTCTAATAATGAACTAGAATATTTAACACTAGAATATTTAACGTATAAATAGGAAATTTTGATATAATGAAAGCGAACCTTCGATTCACGTTCGATATTTATATGTTCTTTAGTTATATCAGCACTTTTGTCACACCTATCTCTACTTCTACTACGACTTCTTGATACACTTTTTCTTCTATGTTCACGGCGACTATGTTTCTTTTTCTTTTTATTGGTGGATGAAGCATATTTCAATTTTGCTTCTCTTTCTTCGTCCAATTTTTTACGATATTTGATAAGTTCAAAATCGGAAACTTCAGGACCCTTACTTTCTGATCTGATTTTGCGAAATTCGTCCCTCAAAGATGAGCAAACAATACGGGTAATAGTGAGAACAAAAATGACGAGTAAAAATATAAAAGCTTTAAAAGAAATTATATAAACACCGCATTACCATGTCATTCCACCTTTTTTACGAGCTTCAATATAGTCTCTAATCGTTCCTCCTCGTTCAGTATTTGCCATTTGTTAAATCAATAAGGGTTTTAAAACGGGAAATAAGCAATAAGCAAGAAATCCAGACATTAATTATTTTATATGAAATTATCAGAGTTTGAACGCGAAATCTTTTATATCTGATATGCTTCTCCTTAACAATTAAGAAAGGTGATCGCATGTGTGCTTTTTTAGCCAATAAAAAAAAAAAAAATAAGCAAAACTATGCTTAAATATGCGAATCGATCTAAATAAAAGACAATTTTTTAAACGTTTTAACGTTTATACAATTTGTAACGGTAACGTTCAATAAAACCAAAATTGATGTATATCGACAGTGCTGGTGGGAATTACAGATTCACAGAAAGTGCGATAGAAATTCGCATAACGATCGAGATGTTACAACGATCACATGGTGTTGTACAATCAAATAAGGAAATCGCTGTATAAATACCTTTTTGGACTTGGACATTTATCGGTTATATGGGAGGATGTCAGTAGAAACCAAGCAAATTGTTTTTAGTGAAATTTTAAATTAAACCAACCTTGGTGAATTTTTTTTTCTTTTAATCCTATAAATATATAAGAAATTTTTATCAAGTTTGGTTTAATAATTGTTGAGATATTTTACTTAGAAACAATTTGCTTGGTTTCTACTGACACCCCTCCATATGTTAATGTATTTCTAATTACTAGTAAAACGGGAACTGTTATGAGTCCGAAGCATAAAATTTTGTTTTTGTGTAGAAAGGTGATTATAGTATTATTAAATTTTAACTTGATATAATGAGCTCGTGATGTACAGCCAATCAGGGATGCGGAAGCGAACGGGAAAGTCTCCGGACACTTATCATTCACGTGATTTTGCACTTACCAAATATAAACCAACCAATCAAAGCTAATCTAACCCTAATGGTAAGTGCAAAATCACGTGAACTATTACATGGTTGGTAAGTGTCCGGAGACTTTCCCAAGCGAACAGACAGAATTCACGTGACTGTGTTGATCAAAAAGAAAGAGTATGCTCCGAACAATTGGAGCTTAAAAATTACAGCAGAGATTCCCGATGATATAGGATACAGATGGCCCGAAGGACCGTCTGCATCATATGATCATCGTGGAATCCTCTCTGCTGTAATTTTAAACTCCTCACAGTAAATAAATGAATAATCCCCTGCCTTACGTTATTCATGACCATCTACAATGTTTATTACCCGATCTTGAAAAACATAAATTTCGTTTATGTTTAACTCAAATATTATATAAAATCTGATTTCTGAAATGGGGTTTCATGCGTAATGTAAAATAACGCATATATATGTACTCAAAAATAATGCGCAAATACAATAAGTATTGGGAATAAAATAAATAAAATGATGTTGTATTTCATTGTATAATTTCAGGAAATGTAAACAAATAGGATATTTCTTATGCAAAAAAGCATGTGGGTCTTTGCTTTGAAAATGACCTTATGGGATATAGTAATTACTATGTCTCGTGGGGTCATTTTCAAGGCAAAGACCCCATGTAACGATAACAAAGCAATTCATATAATTCATTAAGTTCAAAGTTTAAAGTAGTTCTAAATTTTACGAAAGTGTTATTTCTTAAAAAGGAATTGAATATTGGTAATTTCCGGTTTAAAAATAACCAAAATATTTGTAACACACTGAGTGTGCCACGCCCTATAATTCTGGTACTAAAGAAGTGCTGCTTTTTCATCAAGTGTTATATTTCTTTTTATGAATTTGTACTATTCTTAATATTTCTAGTATTGGAAAGGAAGAACACACAGTTCTTAAAAAATTATGCATCATTCAACAAGTAAATTTGGGTATCTTATGTCTTTGTTCTGGTTCTATAGAAAGGATTGGCATGTTTATGAAAGAAAATTTCACAGCACTTCTTTAATAAAGCCAATGTTCTCTCTATATGTACAGTAGGCTCCAAAAGTATATGACGGTTACACAATAAAAACAAAATTTTATGCAAAAAAAAAAATAATAAATCATCAACGATATTAATAAGTTATATTGCGCAAATTAATACGTATAATATTACATATTAATGCATAATGAGTATACAGTATATATCGATATCGATATATATTAAATATCAGTATCTACAACCATAACCGTCATTATCAATAACTTGAATAATATGATTTGGCATACTATTAATTAAATTCGTAAAGATTGATGAATCTAGTTTGTCCCATTCTTCTAGAAGGGCTGTCTTTAAGGTTTCGTAAGTTCTTGGAGGTGGCCTTCATTTCTGAATGTTTTCTTTTAATATTTTCCAACATTCTCGATTGGATTCAAATCTGGTGATAGTGCTGGCCATGGAAGACGGTTGATATTTTCGTTACTCATCCATTCTCGAGTATATCGTGCTGTAGGCATGGTTGTGGTTAAATAAGAGTAAGAATAAAAATATTTATACGTATTATTAATTTAATGATTCATATTATGATTAGCTTTTTATTTTTTTTGCATAAAATTTTGTTATGATTTTTTATTATAATTTTTTTTGCATAAAATTTTGTTGATTTTATTGTGTAACCGTCATATACTTTTGGAGCCTACTGTACATTGACATTTCAATTAATGATTTATTTACTTATTTAGACAGTATAACTAACATTGCCACCTACAAAATATTGTTAATCACTAATTAATACAACAATTGATGCGGAATTGTGAAAATAGAATCCACAAATTTTAGAAAAAATGAAAATATGATTGATGAAAAATTTTTCGATCATAAAATTTAAGAATATTTAATTAATAATAAGAATAGCAAATTCACAAAATTTAATACTATTTAATTCATAACTGATAATTTTCAAAATAGTCAACTCATACATTTTTTAAATTTAATAAAAGGTTAAAGCCAATGATCAAGTCAAAAATATTACTATCGAAAAATAAATTATAGCATTAAGTTATAACCTTGTAAAAAACTTCATACTCAAGACAATATTTAGGTATAAGTTTAAATGCATTAAAATAATTTTTAATCTATTGCAGAATGACATAGATCAAATTTGGTCAGAGTATATTAGTTATCTACATTCATACGAGTATATAGCTGCTTAAATATTGGAACTAAGCTTGAGTAATGGAAGGGAAACCTCGCAAATTAATCAACAATCGTAAATTGACAATCGTAGGAATATTTGGCTTTATTCATTAAAATATGTAACTGTATATAAGCTAAGTTATACCAATAACAACCCTATTTGACATAACTAAATTTGACTAGATTTGTTTCAATTCTTAATACCTTGGCTCAATTCTCATAGTTTTTTGTTAGAATATTTCAAAAAAAATTTTTTGTTACAATATAATGAAAATGTACGTATATTCTCTTTAATAACAACCTAACTACTTTGATCTGAGAATATCTATTTTTTATTATTAACATTAGTAGAAATATAATTAAACAAAAAAAACCCTTCTAGCATTCTTTATTTGTAAATTTTTATAATACATGTTTACAGTAGAGATTTTATATATTTTAATATATTATTAGCCTTAGCTTTTTTTGCATAGGTTAGATAAGAGATTAATTTTATACTTTAACTTATGTTTAGTTATTGTTTTTTGTAAGATACCGTAAAATTCGGACATGGGTACCCTCGGGTACTTCCATGTCTCAATTGGGTACTCTTATGTCAAGCAAAAATCGATCTCCGACCTTAAAATTTCTAGTCCAGAACCAATAAAATCTCAGGATCTTGTGTAACAAAAACAAACAACGAAAATAGCAAAAAGTGAAAATTCTTAAATAGAGACAAATTTTATTATGCTAACCAACCTCCGACTTCTAATTAAAAATGTTCAGCATTAAAATTTACATATAATACTTACTTTTCACATCGGATATAAATGAAATACTTGAGATACTCCAACCTAAGTATTTGGATCGAAAGGGTCTGATTTTTGCTTGACATAAGGGTACCTGTCTCAATTATGTACCCTGGGTACTTCTGCACGGGGGGTATACCGTATTGATAGGGGTACAGAAGTCAGATTTATAGTTGGTTGAACATCTATCGCCATTATATGAAAATGCTAAGATAAAGTTAAAAATCAGGTAAATCAGATTTCTATGCACTTCTTCAGCATTGCCAACAATTTTTTTTGGGCACGTGAGGCGACAAAATTCTTTAGATTTCATTTATGAGTTAGATTTAAGGTTAGAAGAAGGGTAGCATATAGTAAAATTGGCCATGAAAATTTTTTTGTTAGAGTATGAAAGGCAGGTTACTAATCAAATTTTTGAGTTAGAAGAGAATTTTTAAAAACGAACGTTTGTTTTGGATCTTTCTGATCGTGTTACATTACACCAAGGTGTGATTTGTTATTGGATAATTTGGGTAGTTGGTTTCTATGACAACATTCATGTAATTGATGATGTACTATAGATTGCCACTAGAAATTCGCTTTTTTGTCAAAACATGGTTCGTCAAATGCATTGAAGTAAATGTATTATTTCCTTTAACCAATGTATCGTTCTTCCAGTCATTCCTTAAGAGTAGGATCATGTAGATCATTTTTATATAGTTATATTAAAATTTTCATCTAAATTTGATATATGCTATTAATTATTATTGTCCAAAGCGTAGCAAGGACTTACAATGGAGACATAAATATACAAAATGTCTTGGGTTCTGCTCACGTGATATATATCCAATCAGAGTTAAATTAATATAACAGATCGACACAGATTAGCCTGACAAAATGAAAAATCTCATAAAATTAAAAGCTTTGAACATTAACAGCACCTGTGTTTCTAGTATTTATTATTAGTTATTAGTTAGCCAATAGTTATTATATTCATAAAATTGGTTATTCTTCTCATTGATCTTTTGTTCCAAAAACAGACAAGACAAAAATAGTAGCAGTGAGCAAAAACTAACTTAGAAAACCTGTCCTGACAACTTAAAAAAAAAGAAAATAAACCAAAAACAATATTAAGTTTGATAGAAATTCTTTTTTCTTTAAGTCAAGTACAAAATACAAAAAAATAATTTAGTTTCTTTTCTTAAAATTTTTTTTAAAAATTTAGGAAATTGGCAGTGTTCCAAATAATAGATCAAATTAAGTAGTACAAAAACATATAAACAACAAAGTAAACAAACAATAGATCACATTCTCTTTTTGGTTAGGTAAATAGATTACAAGAAAACAATAATCATGCAATTAAACAACAACAGAAAAGCATGTAGTTCTTTTTAGAAAAATCTAGAAAAATACTACTAGTAGATATTAGTTGATTATCATTAAGTACAGATTAGAAGATAAGTAGGTTACACAAGCAGAGGCTACTTAAGTTTATTTAAGAAGCAGATGAAAAAAATCTTAGTTACTTAAATAGCAATATGTTAACTAAAACACTAAAAAATACAATACCACATAATCTAAACAATATAGAATAAATAGCATACAGTATAGCAATTAGTAATCTAAATGAAATTACAAAACAGGATTTGTTAATTTATAATCAGGTTTTCAAAATATTAAGACAAATCAAAACTAGAAATTTTGAAAAAACATTAATTAAAAAATAGGCAATGAAAGTAAGAATAATATAATACAATCCAGAAGCAATTAACTACATAACTAGAGTGTGATAACTTAGTGAAATGGATAAGTTGTCATACTCCCAAGTGGTAGGTTTTGAGTTCAAAACTTACTGATAATGAAATTTGGATAATCACTTATGTAATATATAGATGGTATTATAGCGATGGCATTCTGTCGATTAGTTAGAATAGGATATCTGTAACTATAGTTGCATCAGCATGAATAGCAGGTCTGGGGTATCTGTGTAATCTGTTACACAGAAGAATGCAAACTGGTACCAGGCAGTGCAAATTTAAAATAAGTCTTCAGATCGTATAAATCTGTAAAACTGAGAAGCTAGAGCCCACTTGGAAATTCTGAGCAGAGAGGTAATACAGATTTTTGACAATACTATTGTAAAGGCTAGACTTAGGAAATAGATACCAATGTGAAGGATTCAGGTAGGCAAGAACCTCAGGTAAGAGGTACTATCAACCAGGCATCAGATTTCAAACTGAAGAAAAAGAATATTAGGCTGGTCTTAATATACCAAGAACAGGTCACAGTCCTTTCAAGCTATTTAGATTAGGAGTCTGGATTCAAAGCAGAGGTATACTAAAAGTACTAGAGATATGCTGTAAAATCAGTATTGGGGTCTGGGTGAACTCTGCAAGGGTAGCCTATATTAGTGTTCTAAAAGTAGATATATAGTTAACAACAGAGAGCCCCCTGTGCCTTACTGGCAAATGATGTACTTTGAAATGTATAATGGCCTAGGAACTAGTACAAAAAAAGTAAGTACTATACTGTTCAGACAGTATACCAGTTAGATATATATGGGGGGTTAGTTGAGGATTCCAATATGACAAAGCAGATGATCAGAGGGTTTAAATAGATAATCTCCTAGTAGGTTATAGATATAGCATCTAGTGTAGAGCCTTAGGGCAGACTACTTAAATAGGCAACTAAAAGTTGCATATGTGACTAGCTATACTCTCATTTCTGTAAAAATAGTTGTAATAGCTAACCTAATATAAAGTCAATAAAGTATCACCCAAGTATGGTCTTTAATAAAAAAAAAAAAACTATATAACTAATATAAATAGTTTAGCAATATTAAAAAAAAAAAAAAAATAGAAATAGAAAAAGAAGATGTAATATTGGCATCCAACTAACTGGTTCAAAAAAGCAAAAACATGAAAAACCTATAGTTGAAATAATAGAAAAAAACAGTTAAAATATTATCAACAACATGGAAAACCTTACTATTGTTATAGAAGCTAGTACATCAAACCAAAACTACTGATTAACAAACCTATAAAAGTTAGTTGTCAAGATTAGTAAAGATGAAAACAAAAGTAAAAATAGTAGAATAGTTTTAAAGACAAAATGCATAGAGCCAAATTAAGATAACTCTGATCTCATTAATAGAAAAAAAAATGCTAAAGACCAAGAAACAAACTCAAAAGAACTAATTAACTTAGCATCATTAGAAGATAGTCTTTGGTCATCACAAAATAGATTATGTAATAAAGAAAACTCATTTAAAATAAAAATTTCAATATACAAAATTCTAGGTGAAACAAAAGAGTACAGAATTAATTTTATGAAATAGGTACTTAAAAATAACAAACACATTAAAGTGATAGAAGAAAGCTTTCAGAATGAAAATAATTAGATTATAGTAGACTTTGATTGCGAATATAGCAGAAGAACAACAAGTGAGAAAATGTTAAAAAAAGAAGGTGATTGGTGTAAACTCATTCCTATAGAGATAGAAAAACAAAAAAATAGTCTTAGTTATAATACAAATAGAAGAAGGCAAATACAAAATTTTAAAAACAGTACAGCTAAACAAACAATACTAAATTTACAAAAGACTGAATTCAGATGACATCTTACAAAGCAAATAAGTTATATAATTCATACCAAAAAAGAAAAAAGAAAATAGAGAACCCAAATTATTTAACTATATAGAATTTACCAGCAAACATTAGTTATAAAAAAATTGAATTTATATGTAAAAGTATTAGAAATACAAAAGTTGTAAAAATTAAAAGATCTTAGTTTAAAGCATTAGCAATAATTAAAACAATGATCAGAAACTATACAAAAATGCCTTGGTTACTCCTATTGAACAACAACAAATTGATATGAATAACACAAGATGAAGAAAATTATAAGCAAAGAAATAAACATAGTTGCTTTACAGCAAAACTATTAGAAGTACCCAAAGGAGCTTTTGAAGTTCTCTTGCTAAGAAGCTTTAAAAATAAAAAAGCAAAATCAGTGTTTATGCCAATTAATAGCAATAGTAACCTCAAAGGGTTTGCAATTGTCACTTTTGCAAATCAAGAAGATTTAGAATCAGCATAATCAAAACCATTCTGATACTATAATCACTTGATTGTTTGGAAAGATTTCAAAACAAGAAAAGCAACAAGAGAAAAAAGTAAACTATTAAGAAAGAAAAGTTGAATTAACAAAGAAGAGAACAGCCAAGAAATGAAATATGAATATAGTACAAAGGATTTGAATAAGAATTTTAGAACCAATCAAGAAAAAGAATACAAAGAATTACCAAGAAAGAAAAAAAAACTATTAACTAAAGACTTGCTATTAGGAATTATTAGCAGACTAGACAAACTTGAAGTATAGCATAAAGCAAAACTCAAGTTAGCAAGCTCTAGTCTTGCAAATCATTCCTAGGAATTACCAAGATTAAACCAACAATTTCAAATATAGAGCCAAGCTTCTCATCACAAAATAGAAGAAAAAGAACTAACTCAACACAAAGAAATGCTTAATATTTGAACAAAGAAACAAAAGATAATGAAAAGAAGTTACTAGAAATAGGAAGAATATATATGAATGAAAGAATTAAATTAAATTTGGCAACAAACAATATTAATTGTCTTAAATCAAATAGCCAAAAGTTAGAATCACTATATGATTGGTTAACTGACAATGAACTAGACATAGTAGGTCTAGCAAAAAACAAATATTTTAGTTAAAGAAGGTTTCTTTTTAGGAAAGAATTTAGAAGGATACAAAAGCATCTGGTCAAGTGCAAATCCTGATAAGAAAAAAGGTTTGGGAGTAAGATTATTAATCAACCAAAAATAGAAAAAACACTTAGGCTATATAGAAAGAACAAATAAATATATGATTTCTGCTAGCTTCTTCTTTAAGCAAGTAGAAATTATAATTATAATGGCCTACCTACCTCTAAACAATAAAGAAAAAAAAAACTCTCCCTTGCAGATCTCAAAACATAAAAATCGGCAGAAGCAAAAAAACAAAAAATAAAAAAATAGTGAATACAATAGAAGAAAACCTAAATAAAAAAGCCCACTCTGGGCAGGAAAACTACCCATACAAGATACAAAGCAAAGATACAACTACTTTAACTATACAAAACAAAAGCAAAAAAAGAAAATTCAACACATTTAGTCGCGAAGGCAATCTAAGGCTATCAAGGCCAGCGGTACTGCAAAGTTACAAAACAAAAACCTCAGGCACGATGAGTAG